>SRLM01002352.1:10406-33182 GCA_015708895.1 Populus ilicifolia | reverse complement strand
CTGCACTTGGGAGAAGACATCAATCTCTTTGTCGTGTCATTGGTCATCTAAGGAAAGTCATAAAAAGCTTATATTAGATTTTAGTCTTCATTTGTAAATTTTTTGTGTCTTTGTGTTTTGTTATTTCTTATTTTTGTTTAAGTGTGTTTTAGGTTTATCAATATTGGTTATTTCAGGTGATATCTTCTATACTCTATCTTTCTACCTTAGAACATTGAGGACAATGTCTTGTTTTGGTTAGGGGGAGAGGGTAGTAATTGATACAAAAAAAAATTATTTTCCATTTCGTAAAGCATGTGCGAAATTATTGTTACTAGGATGGCAGAGTAAATGAGATTTTTTTATGACTCTTGAGACGCATCTTCATAACCATTCGTAACAAGGTCTATGATAATACTTCTTGAAATATTCAGGTTTACAAATTCTCGCATTGTTACCCCTAATTTTGCTCATATACTCATTTAACATGTATTCTTAAACCTTAATTTACACACACACACACACTTTTTAACATATAATTATGGGTTGCATATTGGATTATTACGTTATTTATGTTTTTTTCTTATTAAAGGTAACAACTAAGGGAAAGGAATAATATATAATTTGAAATAAAAATAAAAAAACAAAACAAAGAGGAAAAAAAGAATTATGATAATAAAAATATAGATAAGTTTGATTTTCTGGCCTTCCTAACCTAAGCAATTAAGCTTGAAATGATATTTTAACACCTAATACCCTAAAGTCAACTGACTTGGGAGCTATTAGCCCAACACTTGTTACATGGGTTGAGGAGAAAAGCTTAAGGGAATCAAACATTGCATTATCTATGTATCAGTATATGTGACCTGACTTACTAAGCTCGTAGGGGTGTCTCAACACCTAATGCTCTAAGACTAACTAGTTTGGAAGTTATTAGCTGAAAGCTCGTTACATGGGTTAAAGATGCATGATGTTTTAAGTTATATGTATATATATTTAAAACAAAGAAAAAAAATAATAATCCTAACCTAAGGAAGTTAACCTTAAACATTAGAAGAAAAAAAAAATTTCTTCCAAGAAAAGCCCTATAATTATGTGTTGATATATTGAGCATAAAAGAAAGGTTTATTAATATCTTATTAAGAGGTATTGAGCAGATATATAAATTTAATGAGAGTTTGTTTATCTGAACAAATTAATGAAAGTTGAATGATGAATACCTTGCTTTGTGAAAGTTGCAAAGATTTTTTTTATTTTAATGCTTTGATTACTAGGGACTGGTAATAAGATGGTTGGAGGGTGTGATTAATACTTAAAAGTGCATTTATATTAAGGTTTTGTATCATCATTTGCACTTGAATTATCAATAACTCCTTAACTAAAGTATATTTTATAATAACGTATCTAATAATATAAGATACCTTTAATTTATAGTAAATGTTCATTTTAAATGCAGGCCTATCACATAAATAAAAGGATTGATTGACTAATTTAAGAACTGAAATTGAAAGGACAAAGAGATGACCAAACTTAGAAAAGAGATGCTAGTGTAGTCCAAAACAAAACATTGTTTGGTAAATGGATCATATCTGAAGCTGTAGATCTCGGATTTAGATCTATTTTATATGGATGAAAAGGTAAGATATAGATCTACAACTTTCATATGGAGCTTAAGAACTACAAATGTCATTTTCAAGTCCAAATTGAAGCAATAACAAAGAGGTCTGAATCTGTTCTCTAGCCCGAGCACTATTCAGTTTTTAACCTATATCTAGAATTCTAAAAGTCCAAATGATCTGAATCTTTTACATAGAAAGATGAGATAATTTCTACAACTTTCATGTTTCAAGTTGTTCCAATTTTGATGTTATCAATGATGTTTTGGGTAGACAAGAAAAGATAAGGATTGTCACCAAGTCAAGAGTTGGTCACCCACTTATCAATTAGTCATCAAATCAATAGTTTCCAATTTTGGCCTATAAAAGGAGGTATTTACCATGCATTTAGGCATCTTGGTTTCCAAATCAAGATCATGCTCTTGCTTTCTTTCTTTCTTTTTTTGTAATGTTTATACTTTTCTTTCATTTCCTTTCCTTTACTTAGTTAACTCTTATCTTATTTATATTTTTATTTTATTTATTTGTTTTTCTTTCATTCATTATGCTTAGTTAAGTTTATTATGTCAAGGTGAAAAGGTTACACTAATGGTGTAAGAATAAGTATAGTGCAAACTTAATATAGACTTTAATGTTTGATACTAACATGTTTTGTATTTGTTATCTTGTTCATTCTTTAACACTTTGCTTGTTAAATGACTAATCTTGATTTATGTTGTATAACACTTGGTATAACAAATGCTTGACACTTTCATAGCCCATATTATATGGTATAACTGACACCTGAACTATGAAAGGAACTTGATTTGTTATTAACATAAGTTATAATCATGAATGGTTGACGAGATTTACAAGTATTAACATTAATTGAATAACATGACTAATGTAATCATGTTAACAATTTATAATCTGATTGGAATCTTCTTTGTGTGTGGTTTCCAATTGAATAATAAGAGTTTATATTATTCTTGATACTAACATGTTTTGTATTTGTTATCATTGTTTAATCCTTACGTTTATTTTCCATCTTAAAGTTCTCATCAACTTTTCTTATTATTATTATTATCACTACTACTACTACTACTACTACTACTATTAGTATTATTATTGCTATTATTATTGTTGTTGTTGTTATTGTTACTATTGTTGTTGTTTATAATTATTGTTTATAATTTGTACAATTAACCTCCTTGTGGTTCGACCCCGGTCTTGCTGAGTTATTTATTACTTCGACACTCCTGCACTTGGGAGAAGACATCAATCTTGTAGTCGTATCACTTGTTAGCTAAAGATATTCAAAACTGGGACACTACAAGTACTTATGAGGTACTGGGTAAAACTCTACCTTATATATTTAGTGGAGCTATGTACAATGTTAGGAAAGATCATGACCTCCAAGCTAATTTTAAATTTTTAGTTAGAAAAGTTAACACACTAGAATTAAAAAAGAGTAGTCAATTAAAATTTGTTCAAGATACTAGATGTCAAATATGTGAAACCAACAAACACTCAACCGATGATTGTCCAAACTTTACTTTTCTTTTAGGGAGTGCCTCTATAAACAAGCCCATGTTTTAAATAGTATCCAAAAGCCTAATCATAACCCATACTCGCAAACATACAATCCTAGTTAAAGAACTCATCCAAATTTCAATTGGAAGAGTGATAATAATAATGCAAAACTTCATGATCACCATTTTAACACACCATAATTTTCAAAATTCTCATGGATATGCACTTCCTTATGCTTCACCTCCTAAAAGAAATCTTGAGAAATCATTGCATACATTCATTAAAAAGCAATAAACAAATCAATACTTAACTTGCTAAAGCATGACAAATTTTAAAGATACTATTGTGAAATTGACATCTGCTCTCAGTTTCCAAGAAAAAAGTAAGTTTCCATATCAACCACAACAAAATCCTAAAGAGTAATACAATCCAAATGCAAGTAATTCTGGAAGCAAACACTTGGCTCAAGTCAAATCAGTCATCAGTCCAGTGGTAAAGCTATTGAAAAAACCCACTCTTGAACCTTGTGAGAAAGATGATGAGTCCATCCCTAAGAGTAAGGAAAGAGTTGAATCTGAATATTGCAAAGAAAAGACTAACTCTCTATTGAAGGATGTAATTCATTTCCTGTTATTTTAGGACGTCCATTTCTTCCAACTTCTAATGCATTGATTAATTGTAGGAATGGACTAATAAAGCTATCTTTTGAAAACATGATATTGGAGATGAATGTTTTCAACATTTACAAACAATCTAGAGATGATAATGATTCATAGGAAGTAGATCTTATTAATGAATTAGTTTATTATCAATTTGAATCTACCGTTAGTAAAACTGAGTTTGATGAATATGAAGAATTGAAAATGATTTCTCTTAGGAAAAAACTAAGGACAAGAAAGGCACCGAAAATGTTGATATGAATCTTTTGTCAATAGTGACAACAAGTTCGACATCCGACATTACATCAGTCGATGATTATTTCTTGACGAATCCTTACTTTCTATTAGATCAATGCCTTGGTTTGCTGCTTGACCGCTTTTTATGATCGGCTTGTTTTAACTCGCAAGTGCGCGAGTGTGCGATGTAGCAATTAACTTGGTAAGATCGAGGTCATATCCATAGAGAGCTAGATCTGGAAATTAAGCTAGGTAACAAAAAAAACCTCAAGAGAAATTAAATTAATAATAACTTGGTTGAAAATAATTGGTGGATTTGTTTTCAAAGATGACAAAGTGTAAATAGATTTTAAAAGACAAGAAAAAGTAAGACTTGGTCCAAATCAATTTTAATGGTGATGTATTGGTGATTTCTTCAACATATATAAGATAACTCAACCTAATATCAACGATGGTGATATTAGATCGGAAGATATTACAATGAAGTTTAGAAAAATGAAAATTGATTATTGCTTAAGAATGAACAAGTACTTTCATATTAAGTAAGACAGTGAATCAAGCAATCTCTATACCAAAACTAAAGTTTGTGCATAAAAATTCAAGATTATAACATTACCTAAATGGTTTCTAAAATTTCTTTGCAATAATAAGAAGATAAACATTAAGATTCATTCATATCCTAAAGAACTCACCTCAATCACCATCATCCTTGATTCGGATCTAAGAAAGAGATTAGCCAATCATGATTTTATATAAGAACACTTCAATAAACATGAAATAACTTGAATCAAACTGAAATAATAAGTTTTACAAACTAAAGAACCGAAATCTATGAAGAAGAACACAACACAATTTTAGAAAAAACTTGGACACAAATCTGACTCTAACTTTGGACAGTAATTTGACCCTTTTCCAAGCCTCCTCTCGAGATGTCTATTAGAGACATATTTATAGGCAATTCTGTCACCTTTCCAGATCATTACAGAACAGCTCATTTGTACATCTGAGTCAAACGTTATGGATAAAACACCGAAAGGTGTTCTGAAACATCAAATCAGGACAGCTTTGCAACCACTTTGGTGCACGTTTTTCTTCCTCATTTATGAGCTATCTCTTTCTTCTTTTTGACCTAAAATAATGTAAAAATATTTCCTCCAGCTTTCCATCCATGTGCTTGCCTTCTTGGATCAATGAATTACCCAAAATAAATCAATTGTTGTTGTGTGGACATGTAAGATCATGGATTGTTTTTGGGCTGATTTGAAGGTTGATTTAGGGCTGATTTGGGGCTGAGTTTAAGGCTGATTTGGGGCTGAATTTAAGCATCAAATAAGCCTACAAAATATACCTATTATTTGGGCTAAGATTGACATTGAAACCTTGAATGTTTAATGGTTGAAGTTTGCACACAACATAAGGCAAGTTTGGGCTTGAAATAGATCATATGATATTCTTTCCTAGAATTGGAATAGAATTGATTTTTGGGACAAATTTGGAGAACTTATTTGAACCAAGATTTGCTTCAATCTTCAACTAAATGTCTCTTCAATTCTTTGTTCTGAATTCCAATGTTGAATTTTCTAAATTAATTCATTTAAGCTCCAAAAACCTATCGAAACATTAAAACAAACTTCATTACTAAAAAAACACATCAATTATTATAAAAAGACCAAATAAAAACAATAAATACATATGTAAAATAACAGACTTAATGATACTTTTGATGCACAATCATTTGCTAATTTAGTCAATTTTCTTTCTTTGGAAGATTTGCCAGCTTATTGGAATACTGAAGAAAAAAATAAGTTTTTGAACGAAGTAAAGAACTTTTATTGGAATGCCACTTATTCAAATATTATCCTAATCAAATATTTCAAAGATGCATTCCTAACGATGAGGTAAGTAGTATGTTTAAATTTTATCATTCTAAGGCATGCGAGAGTCATTTCTCGTTAAAAAAGATTATTGCAAAAATGTTATAGTATGGATTTTATTGGCTCACCATGTTTAAGGAAATGCATGTATTTTGCAAAACTTGTAAGAATTTTCAAAAAGTTTATGCTGGTAAAAAAGTTTTACTTTATAATTCTCAACTCCATTTATTCCCTAAAAAGTTGAGATCAAGATGGAGCAGTCTATTTATTGAGAAATATGTGTATCCTTTTGGAGCCTTTGATAATGAGAATCCAAATTGTGAAAATGTCTTTAAGGTAAATGGACATCATTTGAAAGCTTACTTTGATAATTTTCCTAGCAAAAATGAATCCATTGGTTTGAATGATCTTGTAGATAAAGGTTGATTATTTTATTTTTTTCACATTGTTTTCGTGTTTCTTCATGTGACACTTATTTTGCTAGTCTCTCTCACCTAGTTAAATGGCAGATAACGGTACTCTATAACTTAAGTCGATTCTTTCAATTTCCTAAAATAATTGAATATATATATATATATATATATATTTGTGCAATTCTTTGCTCTTTTCTCACTTCTTTGAATCTCCTCTCCAATTCTCATTTGAAAATGGACACAACTCTTGAAAAGTTGAAAAAGTACTTTCCCACTCTACCTCAGAATACAAATTCAAAAATTTGTCATGATAGATATGCAAGATTGAAGTTCTTAATGAATTATGGAATTCCTAAAGATATTCATTGGCTGATTGAAGTAATGGTTCGATTATCATGTAAGTCCTTAAATTCTTTCATTTCACGCATGAATAGAACAAGAAAAAGCACTTTTACAAAAAAAACATCATGCAAAACTACTAAAAGTCTATCATAGATGAACTTGTAATGCAACATGTCATTCTTTAGGAATGGTATTTATAAACTATAAAGATAAAATACAATTCATTAAGGATGACCTGAATAAGGGATCTTTAGGTAATCTTCTATTGACTTTTGAGACTCATCCTAGTGGAGATATGCATCATGTAATTCAAGATTTATGGCCATAATTCCATAAAGAACATGATTGACTTAGTCTTGGGAATCTGACTAAAAAGATCCTATTTGCTTATTTTTAAAAAAACTTGATGGAAAGCCTATCCTCGACCCATAAAAAGCGTTTAAGTTGTTCTTGGACATAAAATCAAAGGAAGGTATGAGCTATAATCATAACAACCTAGACATACACATGTTTTTTTTTCAAAAAAATATCATATAAATAAATAAATAAAGAGAGAATGAGACTTTAGTTGGCCTTACATACAGATAGTATAATTGTATTTTCAATTTCTCATCTATAAAATCTTATCTTCCTTCCCTTCATATCTACTCAACCTATATATTTAACAGATATAAAAGTGTATATAAATGACAAGTTATTGAAGTCATCATATAGAAAATATTTATGTTTTAATTGGATCTAGTCCTAAGAAGGAAATAGAGTTTTTAAAAGCAGCAAATCATCTTAGTTAGGTATTAGCTAAGAGAAAGATTCATTTAGTTAATGGAGGAGGCAATCTTAAGTTAATAGGGGGTGTTTTAATAGCTATATTTTTAGGAGGTAGTCAAGTTTTGAGGTAATCTCCAAAGCTTTAGTAAAAGGAGACACATTGGAAAATAATTAAAGAGGAACTATAAGTCTCCACAATGTTTGATTGTATAAATACAATGTTTAAACATGTTGATGCCTTCATTACTTTACTAGATGGTCTAGGCACATTAGAAGAGATCTTTCATATTTTCTCTTTGGCCCAAGTGCACATTCACCATAAACCTATAGGTCTATTAAATATTAATGGTTTTTATGATCAATTGTTGTGTTTTCCTGATCATCCTATGGAATAGAAATTTTTAATATCTTCGGCACGACAAATTATAATCTCTGCTTCTACTGCTAAACAATTGATTGACTAACTACAATCTTTCACTCCTTTAATTGATCTTTTTATAAGTTGTATAAATTGGTAATCGAAGGAAATCCATAAAAAAACTTAGATTGGATTTGAGTCTTCATTTGTGAATTCTTGTGTCTTTTGATTTTCTTAATAATATATATTTTTTTGTTTTATATTTCTTATATTTATTTAAGTTTGTTTCAAGTTTGTTAGTATTTGGTATTTCAGGTGATATTTTCTATACTCTATCTTTCTACTTTAGGACATTAAGGACAATGTCTTAATTTTGTTTAGGGAAAAGGGTAGTAGTTGATATTTAAAAAATAATAATTAACTAACTGTGTTTTTTATTTCATAAACTGTTTTTTGCAAAACTGAGTTCTATTGTTAAAGTGACTCTTGAGATGCATCTTAGTAAACATTCTTAACAAGGTTTATAAGAATACTTCTTGAAATATTCAAATTTACAAACTCTCATATTGTTATCACTTAATTCTACTCATATACTCATTTATCAAGTATTCTTAAACCTTTATTTTTACACACACACTTTAACATATGATTGTGGGTTACACATTGGATTATTATATTATTTATGTTCTTTTATTAAAGTTAAAAATAAAGGGAAATGGATGGTTTATAATTTGTAAAAAGCAAAAAATAAATAAAAATATAGATAGGTTTGGTTTCGTAACCTCCCTAACCTAAGCAATTAAGCCTAAAAGAATGTTTTAACACCTAATACCCTAAAGTCAACTGACATGGGAGCTATTGGTCCAATGTTTGTTACATGGGTTGAGGAGAAAAACTTAAGGGATTCAAACATTGCACTATCAACGTATTAATATCTGCAACTTGAGTTATTAAGCTCGAAGGGGAATCTCAACCCTTAATGACCCAAGACCAACTGGTTTGTGAGTCATTAGCTGAAAGCTCATTACGTGGGTTAAAGATGTATTGTGTTATCTATATATATATTAAAAATGAAAAAAAAACTAATTAAAAAAAAGATAATAATTCCAACCCAAGGAAGTTAACATTAAACATTAGAACAAAATATTGTTTTCTTCCAATAAAAGCCCCATCATCTATGTTTTCATACATTGAGCATATAAAAAAAGGTTTATTAATATCTTGTTTAAGAGGGTATTGAACATATATATAAATTTAATGAGAATTTATTTATCTGGATAGATTAATGAAAGTTGAATGATGAATGCCCTACTTTATGGAATTTGCTAATTGTTTTTAACACTTCGATTACTAGGGATTAATAATAAGCTGGTGAGGGGTGAGATTGGTACTTAAAAGTTTATTTTTATCAAGGTTTTATATAATTATTTTGCACATGAAGTATTAATAACTCCTTAATTATAACATGTTTTATAATAAGAGGTCTGATACCATAAGATACTTTAATTTATGGTAAATATTTATCTTAAATGTAGTCTTATCACACACACCAAAGGATTGATTAATGAGTTCAACAACTGAAATTGAGAAGACAAAGAAAAGGTGAAGTTTGAAAAAGAGATGTTGATTCAGTCCAAACTGGAATATTATTCGGTAATTGGATCGTAACTGGAGCTGTAGAACTTGGATTTTGGTTTACTTTATATGGATGGAAAGCTAAGATATAGACTTTAAACTTTCATGGAAAGGCAAGACTCAATTCTATTGTTTGGAAGTCTAAATCTTAGTAATAACAAAGAAGTTTAAATGTGTTCTACAGCCTAGACACTGTTTAGTGTTTAGCCTAGATCTCAAGTTTTAGAGATCAAAATGACCTTACTTCTTTTTTTTTCTGGAAAGGTGAGACAATTTCCTAGAACTTTTATGGTCTATTTAAATTCTGATATTATCAATGATGTTTTGGCAGACAAAAAGATATGGATTGTCACCAAGTTAAGAATTGACCAACCACTCAACAATTAGTCATCAAATCAATAGTTTTCAATTTTGGCCTATAAAAAGAGGCATTTTCCATGCATTTAGGCATCTTTGTTTTCAGATTAAGATCATACTTTTGCTATCTCTTTATTATAATGCTTAAGTTTTACTTATATTAATCTCTTATTTTTGCTTCTCATTTCCTTTCCTTTACTTAACTAACTTTTATCTTATTTATGTTCTTATTTTGTTTATCTATATTTCTCTCTTTTATTATGTTTAGTTAAGTTTATTATGTCAAGGTGAAAACATTACACTAATGGTGTAAGAATAAGTATAGTGTAAACTCAATATGGATTTCAATGTTTGATACTAATATGTTTTATATTTGTTATCTTGTTCACTTGTAATACTTTGTTTATTCAATGGTTAATCTAGATTTGTGTTGTATAACACTAGGTATAATAAATGCTTGACACTTTCATAGTCTAACTATATGGTATAACCGATATTTTGACTATGAAAGTAACTTGATTTGTTGTTAACATAAGTTATAATCATAAATAACTAATAATATTTACAAGTATTAATATTATTCAAATAAGATAAATAATATAATTATGTTAACCATTTATAATCTGAATGAAACCTCTTTTATGTGTGGTTTTCAGTTAAGTAATAAAAAAAGTTTATATTATACTTGTTTGAAATACCATTAGTGAATCTTCTAATCTTAACATTTGTTTTTATTATTTAATCTTCACATTAATCTTACATCTCGAAATCCTCTTTAACTTTTTTTCTTCTTCTTCTTTTTATTACTGTTGTTCTAGTTGTTGTTCTTATTGTTGTAATTGTATTATTATTATTTATAATTTATACAAATTAACCTCCATGTGGTTTGACCCAGTCTTACTAGGATATTCATTACTTTGACACCCCTACACTTAAGAGAAGATATCAATCTTTTGGTCGTGTTAGGGTTTGACAAGAATTGAGGCAAGGGTTAATTGCCTTATGACATGATCAAAAGATTTATGTGTTCTCCCAAGTGCAGGAATGCCGAAGCAATAAATAACCCGGCAATAAGAGGGTTGAACCATAGGAAGGTTAACTATATAAATAATAATAATAATAATAATAATAATAATCATAATGACAATGACGATGATGATGATGATGATGATGATGATGAGGACTTTAAAATGTAAGATTAATGTAAGGATTAAACAATGATAAAATTATTGTCTAGGTTAGAGGATTCACTAATGGTATTTCAAACAAGTATAATATAAACTCTTTTTATTACTCAACAAGAAATCACACATAAAGGAGGTTCCAATCAAATTATAAATGGTTAACATTATTACATTAATTATCTTATTTAAATAATGTTAATACTTGTAAATGTTGTTAGGTATTTGTATTCATGATTATAACTTATATTAACAATAAATTAAATTCCTTTCATAGCATAGGTGTCGGTTACACCATACAGTCGGACTATGAAAGTGCTAAGTATCTATTGTACCACATGTTATACGACATAAATCTAGATTAACTATTTAACAAGCAAAGTATTAAAACTAAACAAGATAACAAATGCAAAATATGTTAGTATCAAACACTAAGCCTATGTTGAATTTATACCATACTTATTTTTACACCATTATTGTAACAATTTTACTTTGACATAATAAAGTTAACAAACATAATAAAAGAGAGAAATCTCAATAAACAAAATAAGAATATAAATAAGATAAAAGTTAACTAAGTAAAGGGAAAAAAATGAGAAGTATAAAAAAGAAATTAATATAAGCAAAACTTAAACATTAATAAAGAGAGAGCAAGAACATGATTTTGATTTGAAAACGAAGATGTCTAAATGCATGGAAAATGCTTCCTTTTATAGGCCAAAATTGAAAACTATTAATTTATTGATTAATTGTTAAGAGTGTAGTCACATCTTGACTTGATGACAATCCTTATCTTCTTGTATGAACAAAACATCATTGCTAGCATCAAAATTTAAATAGACTTAATATATGAAAGTTTTAAGAAATTGTTTCAGCTTTCTAATAAAAACAATTGAGGTCATTTGGACTTATAAAACTCAAAAAATAGGCTTAACACTAAATAATGTCTAGGCTGCAGAACAAATTCAGACTTCTCTGTTATTGCTAAGATTTGGACTTTCAAATAGCAGAATTGAGTCTTGTATTCCTATGAATGTTTTAGGCCTATGTCTTAGCTTTTTATCCATATAGAGCATACTCAAATCCAAGTTCTACGAGTCCAGATATGATCCAATGACTGAACAGTTTTCCAGTTTGGACTGAACTCGTATCTCTTTTCTAAGCTTCATCCTATCTCTGTCTTTGCAATTTTAGTAGTTGAACTCATTAAGTAATCCTTTGATTTATGTGATAGGCTTACATTTAAGATGAACATTTGTTATAAATTAAAGGTATCTTATAGTATCAAACTTATTATTATAAAATATGTTTTAGTTAAGGACTAATTAATACTTCAAGTGCAAAATGATGATATGAAACCTTAATAAAAATGCACCTTTAAATACTAATTACCCCCTAACTAACTTATTACTAGTCCTTAGTAATCAAAGCGTTAAAATAGAAAAATCAATTTGCAAGTTACACAAAGTAAGACATTCATCATTCAACTTTCATTAATCTATTCAGATAAACAAACTCTTATTAAATTTATATATCCGCTTAATATCTCTTTAATAAGATATTAATAAACCTTTCTTTTGTGCTCAATATATCAACACATGACTATAGGGCTTTACATTGACGAAAACAGAATTTTGTTTTAATGTTTAAAGTTAACTTCTTTTAGATTAGGATTATTATCTTCTTTTTTTCTTCTTTTTTTTTTAAATATATATACATATAAAACAATGCATCTTTAACCCATGTAATGAGCTTTCAACTAATGACTCTTAGACTAGTAGGTCTTAGGGCATTAGATGTTGAGACACCCCTTTGACCTTAATAACTCAAGTTACAGATACTGATATGTAGATAGTGCGTTGGACTAATAGCTCCCAATTCAGTCTACTTTTAGGTATTAGGTGTCAAAACACCCCTTCGGGCTTAATTGTTTAAGTTAGGGAGGCTATAAAATCAAATGTATATATGTTTTTATTTATTTAATTAATTACATTTATTATCATTTTTTTATTTTTGCAAATTATATACCATCCCTTTCTCTTAGTTGTTACCTTTAATAAAAAAAACTTAATTAATGTAATAATCTAATGTGCAACCCACAATCATATGTTAAAATGTGTGTGTGTGTGTGAAAATAAAGATTTAAAAATATTTGATAATTGAGTATATGAATAGAATGAAGTGATAATAATGCAAGAGTTTGTAAACCTAAATATTTCAAGAAGTATTCTAATAAACCTTGTTAAGAATATTTACTAAGATGTGTCTTAATAGTCACTTTAACAAAAGAATTTCTTTACTTTATAATCCTAGTAACAATAGATTTGCAAATGATTTATGCAATAAAAACACGTGGTTGGTTAAATTTTTTTAATATCACTTACTACCCTATTCGCCTAACCAAAATGAGACATTGTCCTCAATGTTCTAAGATAGAAAGATAAAGTATATATGACATCTCCTAAAACATCAAACACTGACAAACCTTTTTACGACTATTAAAAAGACACAAGGATTCACAAATGAGGACTCAAATCCAATCTAAACTTTTTACGACTTTTCTTAGTTGACCAATTTATATGACTCATGAAGAGTTCAATTACAGGAATGAAAGATTGTAGTTGGTCAAGCATTATGATTTGTCATGTCAAAAATGTGAGAAATTCTTGTTCTAGAACATAATCAAGAAAAGACAACAACTTATCATTAAAACTATTAACATTTAATAGATTTATGGTTTTATGGTGAATGTGCACTTGGGTCCAAGAGAAAATATGAAAGATTTTTTCCAATATGCCCAGACCACCTATTAAAGTAATAAAGACATCAGCGTGTTTAAACATTGCATTCATTCGATCAAACATTATGGAGACTTATAGTTTCTCTTCTATTATTTTTTCAATGATGTCCCCTTTAGTTAAAGCTTTGGGGACGACCCCCAAAACTTGACTACCTCTTAAAAATGCAGCTATTGACACTCCTCCTTATTAACCGAAGTATGTCTCCCCCATATATTAAATGAATCTTTCTCTTATATAGTACTTGACCAAGATGATTTGCTGATTCTAAAAACTCTATTACCTTCCCAGGACTAAATCCATTAAAAACACAAATGTTTCTTATGTGATGAAATGAGGAACCTATCATTTCTACACACTTCTATATCTGTTGAACGTATGGGTTTAGTAAAAATTAAGGGAAGGAAGAGAGGACTTTGTAGATGAAAAATTAAAAATACAATCATACCACCTATATGTAGACCAACTAAAGTCTCATTCTCTCCCTTTATTTATTCATTGATTATTATTATTATTGAAAAAACAAGTGTATGTACAGGTAGTTGTGATTGTGGCTTTCACCTTTTCTTTGCTTTACACCCAAGAATGGCTTAAACGCTCTCTATGGGTAGGGGATAGACTTCTCATCTAGTTTTCTTAAAAACTGACAAACAAGGTCTTTTATAATTAGATTCCTAAGATTAAGTTGATCATATTCTTTATGGAATTGTTGTCATAAATCATGAATTGCAAGATGCACATCTCCATTAGTATGTGTCTCAAGAGTTAATAGAAGATTATCTAAAGACCTTGTACTAGGTCATCCTTAATGAATTGTATTTTATCTTTACGATTTATAGATATCATTCCTAAAGAATGATATGTTGCGTTATAAGTCCATCTGACACATCTACGATAGACTCTTAGTTCTTTTTTTTTTGATTTACGTGGGGTGTCCGGGCCAGCTTGCGCGCACCACGACTAATCCCCACGGCCCATTGAATACCCTACAAACCCAGTAGGCATGTAAGGCACCGCGGGGGTGACAGGCGTGCACGCTAGGACTCGAACCCAGGTGCAGTGGAAAGAGATAAGCCTCTTCCACCGCTAGGCCAAGACCCTTGGTGTGACTCTTAGTTCTTTTGCCTGACATTTTTTTATAAAAGTAGTTTTACTTGTTTCAGGCATGTATAAAATGAAAGAATTGGACTCACTTGATAATTAGACCTTTACTTCAAACAACTAGCTAATATCTTGAGGAATTTCATGATTCATTAACAACCTTAATCTTGTATATCTAACATGATAAATTTTTGTAATCACATTCTAAAGCAGAGTGGGAAAATACATTTTTAATTTTTCAAAAGTAGTATCCATTTTCAAATGAGAATTGGAGAAGAGATTCAAAGAAGTGAAAAAGAGCAAAGAATTGCATAAATATATACACAAATATCAGTTATTGTGAGAAACTAAAATAATCGACTTAAATCACGAAGTACGGTTATTCGCCATTTTCTAAGGTAAGAGAGACTAACAAAACAAAAGTTATACCTAAACAAAACTCAAAACAATATGAAAAATAATAAATCAATCTTTATATATAGGATCACTCAATTCAATAGAGTCATTTTCAACTGAAAAATTATCTTAGTAAACTTTCAAACAATGTCAATTTACCTTGAAAACATTGTCATTCTTTAAATTCTTGATATCATAGGCCCTATATGGATACACATGTTTCACAAAAAAAGACCATTTCATCTGGATCTTAGTTTTCTAGGAAATAAATGGAGTCAAGAATTATAAAGTAAGACCTTTTTACCAGCATTGAATGTTTTTCTTAGTATTTTCTTATCATTCTTGTTTTATGAATTCTTGAATTTTCATATGCATCATTTCTTATTTCTTTAAGCTTATTTATTTGTAATTTTCATAGCTAACTACTATCATCAAGGTTTATGATGTAATCATATTATTCGATAGTTTCACCCATATATACCTAATGTTTTGTCCATGTTTTATATGTAAAATGCCTTGATATTCTTTGTTTTATGTTTTGAAGGCACTTTTGGATGAAAAATGCAAAAAGGAGTAAATTGAAGATAATTGGCAGATTTGATATTCAGTCGATGTTTTGTGCAGAGCATTAGTTCTAAAGATCGAAATAAAGTGATTCTAGTGGCACTAAAAAGCTAACATCCATACCTTTCTGGAAATGTAATCCAAAAAATAAAAATAAAAAGAGGAAGATCATGGAAATCACATCTTTCAAAGTCAAATCTTGCATTTCGCCACTATTGAACTTTGTCTATTCAAAATTCAATATCTAGAGCTATAGAAGTCCAATTTATGCAAACTCAATTTCGTTGGATTCTTGACTCAAAAGTCGGTAAACGCTCTAAATTTCAGCAAAAAAGGATGTTAGATGAGGGGGATATGATTTTTTAAAGATGATAACTGAATTCTGCCAACAATCAGGTTTCGTTAAGAAATTAGTCCAAATTTACTTTTCGAAGCTTCTAAACTGTCATCAAAAATTTTATATCAACAATTTAGCTCCTCTAAGTCAAAGTTTGAAGATTTCATGCAAGGATATTTCTTTTTCTTAGGAAAAATAGTTATTGAAGTACTTAAATGTCAATTATCAACTTAAGGGAGGACTACTTTGTAAATTAGGAACTAGGGTTTCTTAGCATATAAAAAGAAAGAGAGAGAGGAGAGAAGGGGGGCAGTAGTTAGAAGTTAAGAAACACAAATTCTCTCATCTATAAACCCAAAAAAAATCATGCTCTCTTAATTCTTTAAGAGTAGTTGTTCAATAGTTATGCAAGGCTAAGCTCTTTTTTTGGTTGCAAGGACACAATAAACCTTCGAATTTCAAGAACCGTGAGATTTATTCTTCCTTTTATTTTTAGCTTATAGTAGAATGGGTATGAT
Organism: Populus ilicifolia; assembly: GCA_015708895.1. Classification (NCBI taxonomy): domain Eukaryota; kingdom Viridiplantae; phylum Streptophyta; class Magnoliopsida; order Malpighiales; family Salicaceae; genus Populus; species Populus ilicifolia. The sequence goes on along the minus strand of SRLM01002352.1, from coordinate 16,537 downwards.
TTTTTTCTATGCATATTTTTTATGATTGTTGTTGATAATTGTTAGAGTGAAACTCTAAGTTATTATTGTGAGCAATTTATTACTAAGTTTGATATCAAAACCAGAGTTGTGATGTATGAACTTGTAAAGCAACTAAGCTTAATAATTATAGCGGAACTACATATTAAACTTAGAGACATTGTGATTGTTTGTTAGTTAGGGTTAGTTATACGGTGGATCCGTTAATTAACCAACATTAAGAAAAGATAAAAATTCAGAATATAAATTGTAATTATGTTTCAAGGATCGGATTTATTTTTTATTGGTGGATGTGTGCTTGCAACCAAGATTTGTTTTCTTAATAAATTTTGATTTCAATTGATTTTGTTCGCTAGTTTAATTTCTTCTATAGTTTCGATCATCACAAATCAAAACCCTCCAATTGCATAAAAATATACACTAAATCTTCCTTGTGGGATCGACCCCTTACTTGCTCTATACTATCTTGTGTGTTGTGTTTTAAGCTAGGGTAATTAATTTGTGCGACCACGACATCACAACAAATTTTGTCGTTGTTGCTGGGGAAGTAATTTTAGTTGATTCTTGTGCTTGTACTGTTATTTTTAGTTGTTGTGATTTTTTATTTATATTTTTGAAAAAAAACAGAATTTTTGCTTGCGGTGGTACTGTTTATTTGCGGTGGCGGTATTGTTCAAAACAAAATTGTTTGTGGAATTAGGTTTCATCTTCTCCTTTCCTAAAGGAAAACGACATTCTGAACAAGACTTGTAGTTTACTACTAGCCCCATCCTATTGAGGCCAAATTCCACTATTTTCTAAGATTTTAAGGTAGTTTTAGTTTTCTATCGTAGGATTTTCGTACAATTTACATTGTTTTCCATCTTTTGTATGGTTGGTTTCTTTTGAGTTTTCTTGATGATTTATGCTAGTAACACGTTCTACTAATCAAAGTCAAGTGCAGTTGGATCTTGAAATAGACAAAACTTTACGCAGGTTATGAAAGGAAGCTCGTCTCAACACTATGGCTATTGCACGACAACAAACAGTCAAGGAGCTTGCTGCTCCTAACACTAAAAATCAGCCACTATGCATAAACATCGACAATAATGTAAACTTTGAGCTCAAATCTGGTTTTATAAATTTGTTACCAACTTTTAATGGTTTTGCAGGAGAAGATCCTCATACTCATCTTAAGGAGTTCCATATGGTTTGTGTTGGCATGAAACCGAATGAAGTTAATGAAGAACAAGTTAAGTTGAAAGCTTTCCCTTTCTCTTTAAAAGGGGCAGTAAAGACATGGCTTTTCTCTATTCTCCCAAGATCTATTGGAACTTGGAATGCCATGAAGAAGATTTTTCTTGAGAAGTATTTCCCAGCATCTCGAGTTGCCAACATAAGGAAAGAAATATGTGGGATTCGGCAATCTCATAGAGAGACACTCTCTGAGTATTGGGAAAGATTTGAGCAACTATGCATTCAATACCCTCATCATCAAATACCCGATCAGCTACTCATTCAATTTTTTTATGAAGGATTGATGCCTACTGACTGTAGTATCATTAATACTGTAAGTGGAGGCGCATTGGTGGATAAGACACTCGGGGCTGCACACCAATTGATCTCAAACATGGTAGCTAACTCAAAATAGTTTGGCACTTGTGAGGACTTCTCTAACAAACGAGTAAATGAGGTAAATATTTCTAACCTTGAAAATAAAGTTAATGATCTTACTTCTCTTGTACGTTCGTTGGCTTGTGGAAATGTGCAACAGGTGAAAGTTTGTAGCATATGCTCTTTACAAGGACATTCTTCGAATATATGCCCAACAATGCAAGAAGATTACATTGAACAAGCTCATGCAATTGATGGAGCATTCAATGGACAGTTCCAGCATAAATACGATCCCTTTTCCAACACCTACAATCTCGGATTGGGAGATCATCCCAACTTACGCTATGGCAACCCATCCCAACAAGGCAATCAAGGCTGACAGTTCCATCCCCATGGATTTCAACCCCAACAAAATTATCAAGCAAGACAACCCCCTTCATTCACAAACACCAATGTTACGGGGTCGTCATCCAATGATGATCTTCATGAGATGATGAAAACTTTGGCTTCTAATACTGTTACCTTGCAACAAAATGTCAAGTATTTTCAATAGGAAACAAGGTCAAGTATTCACAACTTGGAGAAGCAAATGAGGCAAGTAGCTTCAAGTGTAGGGAAATTAAAGGCACAAATGATTGGAAAATTGCTCTCCCAAGCATTGAATCCAAAAGAGAATGTTAGTGCGATCGTGCTAAGAAGTGGAAAAGAACTTGAAGAGAAAAGATCAAAACAAATTGAGATGGAGGAAAAAGAAGAGATAGAAATTGAATTGAGTACAAATAAGGAACATCCTCCTCCTCCATAAACTAAAACATCGACCAACACTCCAAAGGTAACTCCTCACTCAATGAATTCTAGTTTTAAAGCAATTCTACCCTTTCCTGTGAGTTCTTCTAGGTCAAAGAAAGAGGACAAAGAAAAAGAGATTTTAGAGGTTTTCAAGAAAGTAGAAGTCAACATTCCTTTGCTTAATGTTATCAAGCAAATTCCCAAGTATGCCAAATTTTTAAAGGAGTTGTGTACTACCAAGAGAGCTTTCAAATTGAAAGGTCATGAAATGTTAAATACAGGTGAAGTTGTGTCTGTTGTTGTTCAAAAAAATATGCCTTTGAAGCAAAAGGACCCAGGTGTGTTTACTATCCCATGTGTTATTGGTAATGTTAGTTTCAAGAGGGCCTTGTGTGATTTAGGTGCATCCATTAGTGTTATGTCCAAACATGTTAATGATTCTCTTAGTCTTGAGCCTTTGCATAAAACTAGCATTGTAATACAACTTGTGGATCGTAGTTTGGTTTACTCACTTGGTGTGATAGAAGATGTCCTAGTCAAGATTGATACTTTGGTTATTCCATGTGACTTTTATATTCTTGATATGGAACATGATTCTTGTGATTCATCAACCAGCACTCTTATATTGTTTAGAAGACCATTCTTGAAAACTGCCAACACAAAGATTGATTGTGGTGAACTATTTAGTCACCAAAGAATTCTCTTCAGGTTTGTCTACATCCTAAAAAGACAAGTTACAAGCTAGTGCTAAATATTATTTTTGGGACACTCCTTACTTGTGGAAATTTTGTGTGGATCAAGTAGTAAGGAGATGTGTACCATAGGATGAATTTCATTCCATTCTCACTTTTTGTCATTCTTATTCTTGTGGTGGACATTTTGGAGCAGAAACGATAGCCCATAAAGTACTTGAAAGTGGTTTCTATTGGCCTTCTATTTTTAAAGATGCATATCACTTCTGCAAATCATGTGAAAAATGCTAAAGAATAGGTAATATCACTCATAAAAATCAAATGCCTTTAACAAATATTCTTATAAGTGAAATTTTTATGTTTGGGGGATTGACTGTATGGGTCCATTTCCTTCTTCTTTTGGAAATCTTTATATTCTTCTTGATGTTGATTATATGTCCAAATGGATTAAGGCAAAAGCCACACGAACTAACGATGTTAAGGTTGTTTTAGATTTTGTCAAGACTCACATATTTGATAGGTTTGGCATCCCTAAAGCTATCATTAGTGATCGTGGCACTCATTTTTGCAATCGTTCCATGGAAGCATTGCTACGCAAATATCATGTGACTCATCGAACTTTCACGGCATATCATCCGTAAACGAATGGCCAAGCTGAAATTTCCAATCGAGAAATCAAGTCCATTTTAGAGAAAACAGTGCCACCTAACCGACGAGATTGGAATCTACACCTTGGAGATGCACTTTGGGCTTATAGGACTGCTTATAAATGACCTATAGGAATGTCACCTTATAGAATGATTTATGGGAAAGCATGTCATCTACCAGTTGAGCTTGAACACAAAGCTTTTTAGGCCATTAAACCATACAAGATGGATTATAATGCTACTGGGATTGCAAGAAAATTGCAATTGCAAGAGTTGGAAGAAATTCGAAATGATGCTTATGAGAATACAAGGATTTACAAAGAAAAGATTAAAAATCTTGATCATTCGCTTACAAGAAAGGAATTTCATGTTTGAGACAAAGTCCTTCTTTATTTCTCATTTGAAACTTTTTCTTGAAAAATTACACTCTCGTTGGATTGGACCCTTTGTTGTTTCTAATATTTTTCCTTATGATGCAGTTGAAATTACAAGTTTAGAAACCAGCAAAGTACTCAAGGTCAATGGACATCGTTTGAAACCTTTCTATAAAGGTTAGACAACAAAACTCATCACTTCTGTAGAGTTAGCTGAACCAATCTATGAAGAATGAGCATGCCACATGTCAAGCCAATGACATAAAACAAAAGCGCTTACTGGGAGGCAACCCAGCACACACAAAAAAATCAAATTTGCTTTCTTTTCCTTATCTTTTATTTTTTTGTATTTTAATTTATTTTCTGTCATTCTCTTATGTTCCTTTGCTTTTATTTCAACATTGAGGACAATGTTGTGTTTTAAGTGTGGGGGTATTGGGAGAATTTTTGTTTTCTTTGTTGTTCTTTAAAAAAAATTGTGTTTTTTTTTTTAACTCCCATTGGTTTTTGAGAATATGAGTATTATGTATAAGAATTAATTGAGATAGATGAAGATATAAATCAAATGAAAAGGTATACATGCAAATTTTAAGGTTTAATTGGTTTAGGGATTGACTTTGAGAATATGTCATGTTGACATTATAGTGTTATACCAGTACAAGTTTTTGAGCCTTCAACATTATATTTTTTGAGTGTGCATTCTTTCAATGATATGTATCTCTAGAACTTGCTTCATATCTTATTGAGATTATATTCCATTACAAATATACATGAAGATTATAAAGGCATTAGGAATTTTAAATCACTTGAACCAAAAAGCCAACCTAAAGCATATTATCCCTAGTGAGCCCCTTTTGAGCGTGTTTATCTTTTCTTTGCTTTATCAATGTATAAGCCTTAACTTTATATATATATTTTCTTTTTCCCTTGGCCAAGGATTAGTAGATCATATACTTGTGATACTTTATGGAATTATGGTTGGAAATTATGTGAAAAGACAAAAGAAGTGATGCTTGATGAAAAGATGGACAAAATTAAAAAAAAAAAGAAGAAGAAAAAAAGTTCCTTTATGTTCTTAAGATTTTATGTTAAAAGAGCTTAAAATCAAAAAGAGTTAAGCATTGGTGATTAAAGATAAAAAATTTATGAGCTTTGATGGAATATCTTGTTTGAAATATCATTTTTCAGAATGCTCTACTTTCTTTGATTTGAACCTTTTCTTTTACTCTCTTTTACCTCACCTTAACCTTAGCCCCATTACAACCAGAAAATAAGATATTTTGATTCATGAATTGTTTGTAATATGTTACTAATGGAGATGAGATTGAAAAGTAAGCTTATGGTAGAACACTCTTTGATTGAATTTGAGAGATTTAAACACATAAACCCTAAACACATGAGTGTTGGAGTGTATATCAATGAGAGGACCTATCACTTTGGCATGACATAGATTTCATTTAAATCCCGACGATTGATTGAATTTTAAAGTTTGCATGTAAACAAATTCATAAAGAATTATTTATTTTATCCTTTTTTATTATATTCTTATTTATAATGTTTGTACTCTTGGACATTGATGGGAGATTAAGAGATTGATCATGGTTATTTTCAATTTAATTTTTTTTATCCTTTCTCGAGGACGAGCAAGAACTAAGTGTGGGGGTATTTGATGTAATCCTATTATTCGATAGTCTCAATCATATTTACCTAATGTTTTGTCCATGTTTATATGTAAAATGCCTTGATATTCTTTGTTTTATGTTTTGAAGGCAATTGGATGAAAAATGCAAAAAGAAGTAAATTGGAGATAATTGGTGATTGTGCATCAAAAGTATCATTAAGTCTCTTATTTTACATATGTATTTATTGTTTTTATTTGGTCTTTTAATAATAATTGATGTGTTTTTTAGTAATGAAGTTTGTTTTAATGTTTCGATAGGTTTTTGGAGCTTAAATGAATTAATTCAAGAAATTCAACATCAGAATTGAGAACAAAGAATTGAAGAGACATTTAGTTG
>SRLM01002343.1:1057-150514 GCA_015708895.1 Populus ilicifolia | reverse complement strand
ATAAAACCATGATAAAAATGCACTTTTGAGTACTAATCAATGGTATAAACTTAATATGGACTTTAATGTTTAATACTAACATGTTTTCTATTTGTTATCTTGTTCACTCTTTAATACTTTGCTTGTTAAATGACTAATCTTGATTTATGTTCTATAACAATTGGTACAACAAATGCTTGGCACTTTCATAGCCCATACTGTATGGTATAACCGACACCTGAGCCATGAAAGGAACTTGATTTGTTGTTAACATAAGTTATAATCATGAATGCTTGATGAAATTTACAAGTATTAGTATTAATTGAATAAGATGACTAATGTAATCATGTTAACAATCTATAATCTGATTGGAACCTCCTTTATGTGTGGTTTCCAATTAAACAATAAGAGTTTATACTATACTTGTTTGACATACCATTAGTGGAACCTCTAACCTTGACATTTGATATTATCACTGGTTAATCCTTACATTAATATTCTATCTCCAAGTTCTAATCATCATCATCTTCTTCTTCTTCTCTTTCTTTACTACTACTACTACTACTACTATTATTATTATTATTATTATTACTATTATTGTTGTTATTGTTATTATTGTTCTTGTTATTGTATTATTATTATTTATAATTTGTACAATTAATTTTCCTGTGGTTCGACCCCGGTCTTACCGGGTTATTTATTACGTCGACACTCCTGCACTTGGGAGAAGACATCAATCTCTTTGTCGTGTCAGTTGTCATGTATGAACTTGTGAAGCAACTAAGCTTGATAATTGTGGCGGAACTATATTATTAAACTTAGGGAGAATACTCAAATATCTAGTTCTTAAGGCTGCCATTAAACTAAATCATTAATGCGGACATTGTGAGTGTTTGGTAGTTAGGGTTAGTTATACGACAGATCTGTTAATTAACGAACATTAAGAAAAGACAAAAATTTAGCATGTAAATTATAGTTTTGTTTCAAGGATCGGTTCTAATTTTTGTTGGTGGATGTGTGCTTGTGACCAAGGTGTGTTTTCTTGATAAATTTTGATTTTAATTGATTTTATTTACTATTTTAATTTCTTCTATATTTTAGATCATCACAATTCAAAAAACCCCCTAAATTGCATAATGTATAGCATAAGAAATCTGAACAAAATCTTCCTCATGGGATCAACCCCTTGCTTACCCTATACTATTTTGTATGTTGTCTTTTAAGTTAGGGTAATTAATTTATGTGACCGCGACATCAAAACATACTAATATATTTTATATTTGTTATTTTATTTACTATTTAATACTTTACTTGTCAAATGATTAATCTAGATTTATGTTGTATAACATTTTGTACAATAAATGCTTAGTACTTTCATAGTATATATTGTATGGTTTAATCGATATTTGTGCTATGAAAAGAACTTGATAATTTGTTAACATGAGTTATAATCATGAATGCCTGATAATATTTACAAGTATTAGTATTTTTTGAATAAAATAACTAATGTAATCATGTTAATAATGTATAATATGTTGAAACCTCCTTGTGTGTGGTTTCCAATTGAGTAACAAAAGTTCATATTATACTTGTTTGAGATACCATTAGTGGATCCTCTAACTTTGACATTTATTGTTATTATTATTTAATCTTTACCTTAATCTTCCATCTCAAGCTCTTATTTTCTTCTTCTTTATTATTATTATTATTATTACAACTATTGCTACTATTAGTATTAGTATTTAGTATTATTATTGTTTTTATTATAGATTTGTTATTGTTATGTTATTATTATTTATAATTTATATAATTAACCTCATTGTGGTTCAACCCTGATCTTGTCAGGTTATTTGTTACATCAACACTCTTTCACTTGGAAAAAGATATCAATTTTTTAGTCGTGTCAATGATTACATTAGTTATCTTATTTGAATAATGTTAATACTTATAAATATTGTCAAGCATTCATGATTATAACTTATATCAATAACAAATCAAGTTCCTTTCATAGCATAGGTGACGGTTATACCATATAATTTGTGCTATAAAAGTGTCAAGCATTTGTTGTACAAAGTGTTATACAACAAAAATCTAGATTAGTCATTTAACAAGCAAAGTATTGAAAAGTGATCAAGATAACAAATACAAAACATGTTAGTATCAAACATTAAAATCTATGTTAAGTGGACACTATACTTATTCTTACACCATTAGTGCAACCTTTTCACCTTGACATAATAAACTTAACTAAATATAATGAAATAGAGAAATATAAATAAACAAGATAAGAACATAAATAAGATAAAAGTTAACTAAGTAAAGAAAAGAAAATGAAAGATATAACAAGATATTAATGAAAACAAAACTTACACATTATAAAAATACAAAGAGAGAAAGTAAGAGCATGATATTGATTTGGAAACTAAGATGTCTAAATGCATGAAAAATACCTCCTTTTATAGGCCAAAATTGAAAACTATTGCTTTGAAGATTAATTGATGAGTGGGTGGCTACATCTTAACTTGGCAACAATTCTTATCTTCTTATCTGAATAAAATGTTATTAATAACATCAGAATTTGAACTAGACTTCTACATGAAAGTTCTAGGAAATTGTCTCAAATTTACTAGAAAAAAATTAAGGTCATTTGGACCAGAAGAACTCAAGATATGGGCTAAACACCAAACAATGTCTGGGCTGCATAATAAATTCAGATTTTTATGTTGTTGCTAAGAATTGGACTTCCAAACAGCAGAATTGAGTTTTGATTTTGCATGAGACCTATATATTAGCTTTCCATTCATATAAATAGATGTAAATTTGATATTTACAGCTCCATCTATGACCCAATTACCGAAAGTGTTCCAGTTTGAACTGCACCAGCATCTTTTTTATAAGTTTGGCCTTCTATTAGTCCTTTCAATTTCACTACTTCAACTCATCAATCAATCTTTTGATTTATATGATAGACCTGTATTTAGGATGAATATTGACCATAAATCAAAGGTATTTTATGATATCTGATTAGTACTTAAAAGTGTATTTTTATCAAGGTTTTATATCATCATTTTGCACTTGAAGTATCAATAACTCCTAAACTAAAGCATGTTTTATAGTAATATATCTAATAATATAAGATACCTTTAATTTATGGTAAATGTTCATTTTAAATGCAGGTCTATCACTTAAATGAAATGATTGATTGATGAATTTAAGAACTGAAATTAAAAGGACAAAGAGATGGCTAAACTTAGAAAAGAGATGTCGGTGCAATCCAACCGGAACATTGTTTGGTAATTGGGTCATATCTGAAGTTGTAGATCTCAGATTTAGGTCTACTTTATGTGGATGGAAAGGTAAGATACAGGCCTACGACTTTAATATGGATCCTAAGATCTAAAAAGGTCATTTTCAAGTCCAAATTATAGCAAAAACAAAGAAGTTTGAATCTGTCTTCCAGCCCAAGCATTGTTTAGTGTTTGACCCATATCTAGAGTTCTAGAAGTTGAAATGACCTGAATGTTTTACATAAAAAAGCTGAGACAATTTCCAACAACTTTCATGTTTTAAAATGATTCTAATTTTGACATTATCAATGACATTTTGGACAGACAAGAGAAGATAAGAATTGTCATCAAGTCAAGAGCTGGCCACCTACTCATCAATTAGTCATCAAATCAATAATTCCCAATTTTGGCCTATAAAAGGAGGCATTTGCCATGTATTTAGGCATCTTGGTTTCTAGATCAAGATTATGCTCTTGCTTTCGCTTTTTGTATTTTTTGTAATGTTTATGCTTTGCTTTCATTAATATCAAGTTTATGCCTTTCATTTCTTTTCCTTTACTTAGTTAACTCTTATCTTATTTATGTTCTTATTTTTTTATTTTTTTTCTTTTATTATCTTTAGCTAAGTTTATTATGTCAAGGTGAAAAGGTTACACTAATGGTGTAAGAATAAGCATAGTGTAAAATTAATATGGACTTTAATGTTTGATACTAACATGTTTTCTATTTGTTATCATGTTCACTCTTTAATACTTTGCTTATTAAATGACTAATCTTGATTATGTTGTATAACACTTGGTACAACAAATGCTTTGTACGTTCATAGTTCATATTGTATGGTATAACCGACACCTGAGTTATAAAAGGAACTTGATTTATTGTTAACATAAGTTATAATCATGAATGCTTAACGAGATTTACAAGTATTAGCATTAATCGAATAAGATGACTAATGTAATCATGTTAATGACACGACTAAAAGATTGATGTCTTCCCAAGTGTAGGAGTGTCGAAGTAATAAAAAACCCAGCAAGACCAAGGTTAAACCACAGGGAGGTTAATTGTACAAATTATAAACAACAATAATAGTAACAATAACAACAATAATAATTATAGTAATAATAATACTAATAATAATACTAGTAGTAGTAGTAGTAGTAATAGTAATAAAGAAAAAAGAAGAAGAAAAAGAAGAAAAGTTGATGAGAACTTTGAGATGGAAAATTAACGTAAGGATTGAACAATGATAACAAACAATGTCAAGGTTAGAGGATCCAATAATGGTATGTCAAACAAATATAGTATAAACTCTTGTTATTCAATTAGAAACCACACACAAAGAAGGTTCCAATCAGATTATAGATTGTTAACATGATTACATTAGTCATCTTATTCAATTGATGCTAATACTTATTAATTTTATCAAGCATTCATGATTATAACTGATGTTAACAACAGATCAAGTTCCTTTCATAGCTCAGGTATCGGTTATACCATACAGTATGGGCTATGAAAGTGCAAGCATTTGTTGTACCAATTGTTATACAATATAAATCAAGATTAGTCATTTAACAAGCAAAGTATTAAAGAGTGAACAAGATAACAAATATAAAACATGTTAGTATCAAACATTAAAGTCCATATTAAGTTTCTACTATACTTATTCTTAAACCATTAGTGTAACTTTTTCACCTTGACATAACAAACTTAGCTAAACATAATGAAAGAAAGAAAAATAAATAAGCAAAATAAGAACATAAATAAGATAAAAGTTAACTAAGGAAAGAAAATGAAAGGCATAAACTTGATATTAATGAAAGCAAAGCATAAACATTACAAAAAATTACAAAGAGAGAAAGCAAGAGCATGATCTTGATCTGGAAACCAAGATGCCTAAATGTATGGCAAATGCCTCTTTTATAGGCCAAAATTGGGAACTATTGATTTGATGACTAATTGATGAGTAAATGGTCAGCTCTTGACTTGGTGACAATCCTTATCTTCTTTTGTCTGTCCAAAACATCATTGATAATATCAAAATTAGAATCACTTTAAAACATGAAAGTTGTAGGAAATTGTCTCAGCTTTCTTGTGTAAAACATTCAGCTCATTTCGACTTCTAGAACTCCAGATATGGCCAAAATATTGAATAGTGCTTGGGCTGGAGGACAAATTCGGGCTTCTTTATTACTCCAACAATTTGGACTTGAAAATGGTCTTTTTAGATCTTAGGCTCTATGAACGTTGTAGGCCTATATCTTACCTTTCTATCCATATAAAGTAGACCTAAATTTGAGATCTATAGCTCCAAATATGACCCAATTACCAAACAGTATTCTGGTTTGGATTACACCGACATCTCTTTTCTAAATTTGGTCATCTCTTTATCCTTTCAATTTCAGTTCTTAAATTCATCAATCAATCCTTTCATTTATGTGATAGGCCTGCATTTAAAATGAACATTTACCATAAATTAAAGGTATCTTATATTATTACATATATTATTATAAAACATGCTTTAGTTAAGGAGTTATTGATACTTCAAGTGCAAAATGATGATATAAAACCTTGATAAAAATATACTTTTAAGTATCAATTAGTTAAAAATATATAATCTGATGGGAACCTCCTTTGTGTGTGGTTTTCAATTGAATAATAAGATTTTATACTATACTTATTTGACATAGCATTAGTGGATCTTTTAACCTTGACATTTGTTATTATTATCGTTTAATCCTTACATTAATATTTCATCTCCAAGTTCTCATCATCTTCTTCTTCTTTTCTTTTTTTTTATTTATTTATTATTATTATTACTACTACTATTGCTGCTGCTGCTAGTATTATTATTATTATTCTTATTATTGTTGTTGTTGTTTATAATTTGTAAAATTAACCTCCATGTGGTTAGACTCTGGTCTTACCGGGTTATTTATTACTTCGACACTCCTGCACTTGGGAGAAGACATCAATCTTTTCATCGTGTCAAGTTTTTAGCGTCGTTGCTGGGGAGGTAAGTTCTTGTATAAATTATAGTAGTTATTTTATTTTCTCTTTTCACTTTTCTTATATATAACTTTGTTTCTTTTCTCTTGTTTCATCTTCTTTTGTTTTCTTCTTCGTTTTATTTTATTCCTACACATGCATGAGAGTGTGGTCACGCACATCAAGTGGTAGACTTTGTAGGGTATCCTTATCATTTTTAGATAATATGGCTGAAGAAGATAATCAATCACTTCATAATGAGAATAATGAGAATAACCATGCTAGAATACTTAGAGACCACATGAATCCCATAAGAACAAGTGCACCATCATGCATAGTTTTTCCTCCCGATGCATCTCATTTTAATTTTAAGCCAAGCATTATTCAACTTTTACCTTCTTTTCATGGCTTAGAATTGGAAAATTCATACTTGCATTTAAGGGAATTTGAGGAGGTCTGTAACACATATAATGATTCAAATTATAGCATGAACACCATCAGATTAAAGCTTTTTCCTTTTTCATTAAAAGATAAACCTAAACATGGATACAAAATTTGAGACCAGGATCCATTCGTGCTTGGGATGAAATGCAACAGCAGTTTTTAAAGAAGTTTTTCTCATCTCACAGAACAAACTCTTTCAAATGACAAATCATCACTTTCACTCAAAAATCAGGAGAAACATTTTACCAATGTTGGGATAGGTATTGAGACTTGCTTAATACTTGCCCTCATCATGGTTTTGAAACATGGAAATTGGTTTTATATTTTTATGAAGGGTTAACACCTAGAGATAGGTAAATGGTTGAATTGATCTGCAATAGAACTTTTAAAGATAAAGACCCTAATGAAGCAATGGAGTACTTAGACTTGTTAACTGAAAATGCTTAAAATTAAGACACCACGGGTACTTATGAGGCACCAAGTAAAATCAACCTTGTACATCTAGTAAAGGTATATACAACCTTAGAGAACATCATGACCTTCAAGCTAAGTTTGCATCTTTAGCTAGAAAAGTCGAGGCACTAGAATTGAAAACAAGTGGTCAATTAAAATTTGTTTAAAACATTGTGTGTCAAATATGTGAAACAAAAGAACACTCAACCCATAATTGTCCAACCTTGCCTTCTTTAAACAGTTTCCAAAGCGCCAACCACAACCTATACTCTCAAACATACAACCCTGATAGGAGAAATCACCCAAATTTTAGTTGGAAGAGTGATAATAACAATGTACAAACTTCTCAACCACTGTTTCAAGCACACCACAATTTCTAAAATTCTTAGATGAATCTAAAGTTTTGCAAATGACTTATTCTGAGGAAGAAATCACGAATGAAAAACACACCAAAAATGTTGATGCGGATCTTTTGTCAAAAGTGACAACAAATTCGACTTCTAACATCACACCAATCGATGATTACTTTCTTAATGAATCCTTACTTTCTCTTAGTCCAATGCCTTGGTATGATAAAAATATGAATTTTCTTGCTTTAGGAGATTTACCAGCTGATTAAAGTACCCAAGATAAAGAAAAAAATTTGAACGAAGTGAAGTGTAATGACCTTAACTTATTCAAATATTGTCCTGATCAAATATTTCAAAGATTCATTCCCAACAATGAGATAAGTAGTGTTATTAAACTTTGTCATTCTGAAGCATGTGGAAGTTATTTTTCATCAAAAAAGACAGCTACAAAAATCTTTCAAAATAGATTTTATTGGCCCACTATATTCAAGGACACATGCATTTTGCAAAACTTGTGAAAATTATCAAAAAGTTGATACTAGTCAAAAAAATTTGTTTTATAATTCTCAACTTTATGCATTTCCTAAAGAGCTAAGATCAAGATGGAGCAATCCTTATAAGGCCTATGATATTGAGAATTCAATGAATGACAATGTTTTTAAAGAAAATAAACATCGTTTGAAAGTTTATTTTGACAATTTTTTAGTAGAAAATAACTCTATTGAATTGGGTGATCCTGTATATAAAGATTGATTTTTTCTCATATTGTTTTTGTGTTTTTTTTAAGTGATTTTTTGCTAGTTTCTCTCACCCCAGCAAATGGCAAACAACGGTACTCCGTGACTTAAGTCGGTTCTTTCAGTTTCTCATAACAACTAATATTTGTGTATATACTTGTGCAATTCTTTGAATCCCTTTTATAATTCTTATTTGAAAATGGACATTAATCTTGAAAAAATGAAAAATTATTTTTCCACTCTGCCTCAGAATGCGTTTACAAAAATTTACTGTGTTAGATGTGCAAGATTGAGATTGTTAATGAATCATGGAATTCCTGAAGATATCGCTAGTTGATTGATGCGAAAGTCGGATTATTAGGTGAGTCCTCTATTTCCTTCATTTCACACATGCTTGAAACAGGTAAAAGCACTTTTGCAAAGAAACATCATGTAAAACAATTGAAAGTCTATCATCAATGTGTCAGATGGACTTATAATGCACAATGTCGTTCTTTAGGAATGGTATCTATAAATTATGAAGATAAAATACAATTCATTAAAGATGACCTGAGTAAGGAGTCTTTAGATAATCTTCTATTAACTCTTGAGAGGCATCCTAGTGGAGATGTGCATCATGCAATTCATGATTTATGGCCCCATTTTCATGAAGAACATGATCGACTTAGTCTCGGGAATGTGACTAAAAAAGACCCTGTTTGCTAGTTTTTAAGAAAACTAGATGGGAAGCCTATCCCTGACCCATAGAGGGCATTTAAGTCGTTTTTAGATGTAAAGCCAAGGGAAGATGTGAGCCACAATCACAACTACCTGTACATACACATGCTCTTTCAAAAATAAATAAATAAATAAATATCGAGAGAGAAAAAGTATGTGAGACTCTAAATGGCCTACACATAGGTGGTATGATTGCCCTTTTAATTTCTCATCTATAAAATCCTCTCTTCCTTCCCTTCATTTCCACTCAACCCATACATTTATCAAATATAGAAGTGCGTAGAAATGGCAAGTTCCTTAAGTCGTCAAATAAAAAGTATTTATGTTTTCAGTGGATCTAGTCTTGAAAAAGAAAAGGAGTTTTTAGAATCAGCAAATCATCTTGGTCAGGTGCTAGTTGAGAGAAAGATTTCATTTAGTGTATAGGGGAGGCAATCTGGGTTAATGGGAGGTGTGTCAACAGCTGTATTTTTAGGAGGTAGTCAAGTTTTGGGAGTCATCCCTGAAGCTTTAGCACGAGGGGACATCATTGGAAAAATAATTGGAGAGGAACTTTAAGTCTTTATAATGTCAGCTCGAATGAATGCAATGTTTAACCATGTTGATGCCTTCATTGCTTTACTAGGTGGTCTAGGCACATTAGAAGAGATCTTTCATATTTTCTCTTGTGCCCAACTGCACATTCACCATAAACCCATAAGTTTGTTAAATGTTAATGGTTATTATGATAAGTTGTTATTTTTTCTTGATCATGCTGTGGAATAGAAATTTCTAACATCTTCTACACGACAAATCATAATCTCTGCTGCTACTGCTGAACAATTGATTGACCAACTACAATCTTTCATTCTTGTAATTGATCCCTCCATAAGTTGCATAAATTGGTCATCTAAGGAAAGTCAGAAAAAGCTTAGATTAGATTTGAGGCTTCATTTGTGAATCTTTGTGTCTTTTGGTTTTATTATTGTGTTTTGTTGTTTTTATATTTGTTTCAGTGTATTTTAGGTTTGTCAGTGTTCGTTATTTCAGGTAATATCTTCTATACTCCTTTTACCTTAGAACATTGAGGACAATGTCTCATTTTGGTTGGGGGGAGAGGGTAGTAGCTAAAAAAAAACTAACTGTGTTTTCTATTTCATAAAGTATGTGCAAAATTGTTGTTACTATGATGGCAAAGTAAAGGAGATCTTTTTATGACTCTTGAGACACATCTTAGTAATCATTCTTAATAAGGTCTATCATAACAGTTCTTTAAATATTCAAGTTTACAAACTATCGCATTACAATCACTCAATTCTATTCATATACTCATTTAACATGTATTCTTAAACCTTAATTTACACACACACACTTTAAACATATGATTGTGGGTTGCATATTGGATTATTACATTATTTGTGTTCTTTTGTTAAAGGTAACAACTAAGAGAAAGGTATAGTATATAATTAAAAAAATAAAAAATAAAAAAATAAAATTATGATAATAAAAATGTATATAAGTTTAGTTTCATAGTCTCCCTAACCTAAGCAATTAAGCCTGAAGGGGTGTTTTAACACCTAATACCCTAAAGTCAACTGACTTGGGACTTATTGGCCCAATGCTTGTTACATAGGTTGAGGAGAAAAGCTTAAGGGAATCAAACTTTTGCACTATCTACATATCAGTATCTGCAACCTGAGTTACTAAGCTTAAAGAGGTGACTCAACACCTAATACCCTAAGACCAACTAGTTTGGGAGTCATTAGCCGAAAGCTCGTTACATGGGTTGAAGATGCAAGGTATTTTAAGTTATATGTATCTATATTTAAAAAAAAAAGAGAAAAACAAAAATAGTAATCCTAACCCAAGGAAGTTGACCTTAAACATTAGAACAAAAATTTTATTTTCTTCCATGAAAAGCCCCATAATTATGTGTTGATATACTGAGCACAAAAGAAAGGTTTATTAATATTTTGTTAAGAGGTATTGAGCAGATATACAAATTTAATGAGAGTTTGTTTATCTGGATAGATTAATGAAAGTTGAATGATGACTACATTGCTTTATCGAATTTGCAAAGTATTTTTCTATTTTAATGTTTTGATTACTAGGGACTAGTAATAAGTTGGTTAGAGGATGTGATTAGTACTTAAAAGTATATTTTTATCAAGATTTTATATCATTATTTTGCATTTGAAGTATCAATAACTCCTTAACTAAAGCATATTTTATAATAATATATCTACTAATATAAGATACCTCTAATTTATGGTAAATATCCATTTTAAATACAGGTCTATCACATAAATAAAAGGATTGATTGATGAATTTAAGAACTGAAATTGAAAGCACAAAGAGATGGTCAAACTTAGAAAAGAGATGTCGATATAATCCAAACTGGAACACTGTTCGGTAATTGGGTCATATCTGGAGCTGTAAATCTAAGATTTAGGTCTACTTTATATGGATGGAAAGGTGAGATATAGGTCTACAACTTTCATATGGAGCCCAAGATCTAAAAAGGTCACTTTCAAGTTCAAATTAGAGCAACAACAAAGAAGTCTGAATCTGTCTTCCAACCAGGACATTATTCAGTGTTTGGCCCATATCTAGAGTTCTAGAAGTCCAAATAACCTAAATGTTTTACACAAGAAAGCTGAGCTAATTTTCTACAACTTTCATGTTTTTGAGTGGCTCTAATTTTGACGTTATCAATAATGTTTTGGGCAAACAAGAGAAGATAAGGATTATCATCAAGTCAAGAATTGGTCATCTAGTCATCAATTAGTCATCAAATCAATAGTTCTCAATTTTGGGCTATAAAAGGAGGCATTTGCCATGCATTTAGGTATCTTGGTTTCCAGATCAAGATCATGTTATTGCTTTCTCTCTTTGTATTTTTTGTAATGTTTATGTTTTGCTTTTATTAATATCAAGTTTATGCCTTTCATTTCCTTTCCTTTACTTACTTAACTCTTATCTTATTTATGTTCTTATTTTGTTTATTTATTTTTCTTTCTTTTATTATGTTTAGCTAAATTTATTATATCAAGGTGAAAAGGTTACACTAATGGTGTAAGAATAAACATAATGTAAACTTAATATGGACTTTAATGTTTAATACTAACATGTTTTGTATTTTTTATCTTGTTCACTCTTTAATACTTTGCTTGTTAAATGACTAATCTTGATTTATGTTGTATAACAATTGGTACAACAAATGCTTGGCACTTTCATAGTCCATACTGTATGGTATAACCGACACCTGAACTATGAAAGGAACTTGATTTCTTGTTAACATAAGTTATAATCATGAATGTTTAATGAGATTTACAAGTATTAGCATTAATCGAATAAGATGACTAATATAATCATGTTAACAATCTATAATCTGATTGGAACCTTCTTTATGTGTGGTTTCCAATTGAATAATAAGAGTTTATACTATACTTATTTGACATAACATTATTGGATCCTCTAACCTTGACATTTGTTATTATCATCGTTTAATCCTTACATTAATATTCCATCTCTAAGTTTTTATCTTCTTCTTCTTCTTCTCTTTCTTTTTGTGTTTTTTATTATTATTATTATTATTACTACTACTACTGCTGCTATTATTATTATTATTATTATTATTATTATTATTGTTATTATTGTTATTGTTGTTGTTTATAATTATTGTTTATAATTTGTACAATTAACCTCCCTGTGGTTTGACCCCAATCTTGCCGAGTTATTTATTACTTCGACACTCCTGTACTTGGAAGAAGACATCAATCTTTTTGTCATGTCAGTATCAAACTTGTTAAGGAATTATTGATACTTCAAGTGTAAAATAATGATATAAAACCTTAATAAAAATGCATTTTTAAGTACTAATCATATAACCTACACTTGTGCTATGAAAAAAACTTGATTTGTTATTAACATAAGTTATAATTATTAATAGTTGATAATATTTACAAGTAGTAGCATTATTCAAATAAGATAACTAATGTAATCATGTTAATAATTTATAATCTAATTGGAACCTCCTTTGAGTATGGTTTCTAGTTGAGTAATAAAGAGAGTTTATATTATACTTCTTTGAAATATTATTAATGGATCCTCTAACCTTGACATCTATTTTTATCATTATTTAAAATTCACATTAATCTTACAATCTCAAAGTTTACTTTAACTCCTTTTTCTTCTTCTTATTCTTATTCTTGTTGTTGTTGTTGTTGTTTATAATTTATATAATTAATCTCTTTGTGGTTCGACCCCAGTCTTGTCGAGTTATTTATTACTTCGACACTCCTATATTTGAAAAAAATATCAATCTCTTTAATTGTGTCATATAGGCTCAAACAAGGGCTTAATAGTTTTTAGATATGGCAAAGGTGATGTTGGTACATCCTCCTTTCAACACCTAACCTAAACACAAGTGATTCTTATAAATATACTAGTTAGTTTTATAGATTTAATGAAACAATTTATATTTAATAATTAATATTATTTTAAATATGCAAGTTTATGTTGCTAGAACTAGTTCTTAATAATGTACACAAACAAGCTATCATGGTTAAAAACGTATTAAAAACTAGTGATTATTGAATGCTAAATTTATGTTATTAATATAAATAAATGTCATATATTGGATAATTGTTGGATAATTATGTTTATTGTGTTAGGTAACATGACATGTTGAAATATTTATGGATGTTTGTGTGTGAATTTTTGTTATTTGTGGGCTTATTAATGCTCGCTACTAGTATGCTTTTGATATAATTGATATTAATTTGAATGTATTTTGAATTTATTAGTAAATACATTGACTCTATTTCACTTCTTTAATTCAAACAATATAATTGTTATAACTAATAACATTGCATATGCTAAATTAGTTACTACCAATAGCTTCTTTCATATTATGAATTTTATTTATATCCAAACATAATTCATCTTTTATATTCTTCACTTCATCTACCATGTTTATATTCTTCACTTCATCTACCATTGACTCAACATTATTTGCATCTCATTCCTTTCTCGTAGATGATTCAATTTCATTTATAGATTTACATCAATCAATATATATATTTTCACATGACTTTGAATCATGTCTCTAAAATAATTTGTTTTTACCAACTTATAGTTAAGATATTTTAACTGCAACTCTTTTCTTATATTTCATTCACTTTTTATTCTTGAAAGTATGTCCAAGTTACTGCAGCTTTATATGCTATTAAAACTTGATGTAAATGATATTATTTTTAAAGTTAAGTTTGTATTGCTGTTGTGTGAATTGTATAATTTTGAGGGGTTTATTGAATGAAATTATGGTGAAAAAAAATGTTATTGATTAGTTATAATAATAATAATTATTTAGGTTGATTTGATATAGTTATGATGAAAATAAGGGAGGATATGTTGGAGATGATGGCGGCGGAGGAGGTTATTGGATTTTTTTTGTTTGGTAAAACATGCTGAAATATGACCAAAAATTATTGTTAAATACTGAAACTTATAGAATTTTTATAATTATTTAAATAATATGTCATACTCTTTTCAATTTTTTAATAATTTAAACAATGTGTAACACTTTTTTAAAAAAAAACAAAGCAACAACTTTCTTTAAAAAAAACAATCCAACAACTATTTAATAATATTTTTATTAATTTAGAATTCACGGGCTCTTATATATCATTATCTCAAATATATTATCTATTTTATAAATAAATATATATTTTGTTGATTTTTTTATCTATCATCAATTTTAAAAAACATAAAGTCTTACCATAAATGTAATATTTAAAAATTTAACTGTAAAATAAAAACTCAAACCATAAAATAAGTAAAACAATTAAGAATTCTGGACTCGTAAGGAGTAATAGAAAACGGTCCAGTTGGATGCGCTCCAGAGTCTCAAAATCACTTCATAGTTCACATCGATCACGCTGCCTCGATTTGCAAATAAATATATTATTCACTGGATGGAAGGGGCCTGACAAATTCAAAGCTGAAATCTTCCAGGGTCAAGAACAAAAATAGACCCATGACACGCGGATCCAAAATATCTCACTCCCTTGAGAAAGGTGCAGGATGATAGAGCTACACACTGATGTTCAAGATATCCACCAGTACCAGGTGGCTGCTGTTAGAAACCATTATCGGCTTGCTGTAGAGCCAGCCATTAACTAAAGGAATTCACAGCCTTATCTTCAACTTTGAACTGAAAAAACCGAGGCAATCCTCTCATTCCAATTCAAAGTTTAAGCAGAAGGGGAGGAAGAAACGCGCTGTTCATAGAGCACTTGGAGAGGGTACGGAAATAAAGACTAACAGAAAAACAGAGGTCATCTTCAAGACAGAAAAATGAAAATGAAAGAGTAATTATCTTAAGACAAACAGTCGATTACTTATATGAAAAAAAAATGTCTGAAATTACAGTCCTCATCTCTCATAGATTAAACTATTTATCTGACAGGCAGCATATCACAACTAAAAATAACAATCCCTGTTACGATGACAAATAAATGCAAACATGCATGCATGTTTCCCATTGTATTCCAGATTCTGAAGCACCATAATTTTATCTACACCAACATGCAGAGCATAATGTGCTTCTTGGGACATGATGGGAATTCCAGACCTGGGTGTTGTTCTGAGATGCTCAGCACGCATCATGAAGTGTGGTGCTGCAACGCTTCTTGAAGACTTTTAACAGCATTGTCATAGTACACAAAACCCATGAACCAAAATTCGTGGTTGTCAACAGAAATAATCTGGATATACTTTTCAGCTGATTTGACTTTGCTTGTTGATGGATTGACAGCCTTCAGCTGATGTAATGGAATAACAACCTATGTACATACAGAGAAAAGACCGATATAAATAAGAACCTTTGTGAGATTAAAACTAGAATTGATTCCAAACGAGGACAGGACAAATGGATGCTTATTTGCCCACATTGGGATATAATCATTAAGCAAAGAGCCAATAAATTCCAATACATCAGCTCCTGTTTCACATTTACAAACCCCTCTGCTTGTTTAACTGTAGGAGAAATCAGTGACTCTAGTACAGTTGTTCAAATGAAAAAGTAACATTGCAGATACTATTCACCTTCTTCTTATTTTTTTAACTTATGCTCTCAATATAATAATGTAAATTTGTAATGGTGATGCCTGAGCATCCAAATCCGTGGGTCCAAAGAAAAATAGGACTTATCACTGCAAGTTATATGTTGCTATGATTATTTTTGGCAACATCATTTATAATAATGCTAGGATTTATATTGCAGAAAAAGTTATTTTTTATGCCATAGATAACACATGTAGACATGGTGCACTTACATACACAATGATACAAAGGGTAAAACTTGGGCAGGGTCTTTTGGTAAGATAGATTCCATGAAGAACAATTGTATAACAAAAATAATAATGATGAAACATCAGGACTCTAAATTAAAGCTTTTCCTCCACCCTTTGATAGCTGTAGATGGTCATGTCATAGTCAATTGCTATTGATTTATCAATAATGTTGCTATGGAAAGACACTTGGCAAAATACCAATGATCATCAACATTAATCTTGAGGTCAGCGCAACATTATCCTAGTTGTCTACCAGGAAAATTAGTGAAGTATGACCGTTAAGAAAACTGCTCTCAAGGTATCTTAGAACCTCAATGTGGCATGTTGTACCTTGGATTGATCATTAACAAACTGGATGAAAGGCAAGGGTGGAGAACTCATCAAAATTATCAACAGATGTAGCACCATAACCAGACTACAGAAGAAATCCCACGCCAATAAAAATGCATGCAGACTACAAGTTGGTCTATGAGAATATTTGAATGACAAGGAGAGAATACTTTACATGATATGTTAGCAACCACCTCTGCCAGAGGAAACCATACAGCAAATAGCACTTTTAAGGATTTATTAAAGGTCTAGTCAGTCAATATTCAGCCCATATTAAACTAAATCTAAATGCTATGCTATCCACTCAAAGATCTGTTAACTTGATGGGTCGTACTTAGATGCATAAATTGTTAAAGGTTTCAAGCATATTCTTCTCACACAAAGGTTTCGTATTGTAAACTGGATTCTCATGCAGGCACTTCCTTTTTCTTCCTAGCAAATAAAACAAATCTCTATATAAGACCAATAGTATAACTCTGGCAGTTATTGGGGACGCAAACTTTATGACAATAACACAAACCAACAGAAGCAGTTTCTCAATGCATAAAGGATGGTAAAAAAAATCTTTTGCTAGAAGACTGTCATGGATAGGTTGCTTCTATAGTCTGGATATCTAAATTATGTTGCCAAAATAATGACAAGCACAATTTGCATACCTTATAATAGCTCCACTCAGTTTGCTCACCAATTTTGTAAGACAGAGGATTGTCACTGCAGAATGCAAGTTTTGCCGTTGACAAATACAATACTCCCATAACTGGACCAGCAGAAGTTGACAGGTAGCATGCAAATGTCTTCACAAGTTGCTCCTCGGGAACAGTCTCAAAAGTTTGTCGAAAAATCTTCTCATAACCACCTTCAGCGAGAACTTTGGTTCCCTGAGCAATTCTTCCAACAGCAGCATCAGCAAAACTAGGGCCTGTCTTCACTGGTCAAAAAGGTATTTCAGAATCAGAAGTTCAACAAGAAGATGCTAAACATGAAATTTAGTCAATCGGTTTGATTTGAAAATCAGAATAACTATCAGTGCAGCAGCTAAAATAAATTATTCAATCATTTCAAACTATCAAATAACTCTCATCACAACTGCAGTGGCCAGAAGCAACAGATTCTGCTAAAAATATATATTAGGCCTTCAACAAGGCAAACAGTGAAGAAATCAGAGTATCACACGATACTCTCAATCAGAATTCTTTTTGATAAATGAATCCAGCAGGAAGCAATAACTTTGAACGCAACACAAAATACCTCATAACACCAAGTCAAAAGGCACAGATTGCCCAATTGTTATTGCTGTGGTAAGAATTAAATCAAAAGGCACAATCAAGTGTAGAAATTTAAGCTGAAAAGCTCTGACAAAGATGCTTAAAGGCCACAATATTTCTAAGTTGTAACTAAAGACCATCTTTACAAAAACATCAAGAGGTGATAGAATAGTCAAGAGAGGATAAGGGTGGATTCAGACCACCACCAACGTCAAAATAAAAAGACGGGCATGGCCGAGCTGAACAGGCTGATTCTACACTGATCATGTAAGAAAAGAAAGCACATCCCCTATAAATAGTCAAAATTCACAATTCCATTATATGCAGAAGCAGGCCATAGAACATTACCATCATTTATGTCTTGCAAAAGAGTAACAGTTTCCAAAATCTGACTAGCATATGAATTTTACCAAGCAAAAACATAGACAATCAAGTACAAAGAAAAAAGGGAGGAAAAAGCATACAGTGTTGCCACATGTTGCCAGCAAGATCCTCAGCCTTCTTCGTTGCCTCTGCCGCCTTCTTTCCCCACTTCCCTAGCACATCCTTCACCGCCTCCATTTTATCTACTCAGAAAAAGAACCAAAATGCCAGTTAATTAACTAATAAAAAAGAAAAGAAAACCCTAATTAATTTTTTTAAAAGAAAATAGCGAGGCATAATACTCTTGGAGGAAGAAGGGGCAACAGGGGCAGGAGACACGTAGGGATTGGAATCAGCCGGCATGGTAGTGACAGTAGTTCCGGCGATGGGAGGTGAGCCTTGGGTTGGGCCTGCAGGGTTAGAACGTGTTGTCGATCCCACGGATACGCTGGCCCAATTGTCAAGAGGAGGAGCGACGTCTTGAGGGTCTAGCTTTGGGTAGGGAGCGTAATCAGAGTTGTGAGGATCGCTTATCTTGTCATTGACCTCGACGTGCTTTTCAGATTCTAAATCTGACGATGATGGTGCAGGCTTCTTGGTTTGATCTTCATGAGGGTCTTGCTTTTGATTCATTTTCAATTTTTAATGTTCTTTTTCCAGGGGGGTTTGGATCTGCTTCTGTTTAACAGATGATAGAAATCTTGTAAAATGGTGGCCCTAGGGGCTAGGGCTGGGGAGGGGGAAAAATCTGACTTCAACGTTTAAATTTTCCAGGTTATTAAGATAAATGGAGTTTCCGGAGACTTCCTTTGATGTTAAATTTTCCAGGCATGGGCCTAAAAGTTGTGAGTGAAAGCCACTGTTGAAGAAGTCTACATATTGAATGAATGGCCACAAAGTTTGGACATGTTTTATTGAGATCCCTTCGGCCTTTTATCTATAAAAATTCGGCTCAACATGTTTCGACCAATTGGGCTTAGTTACGAGCCTAGATATTTTATGTTTTTTTAATTCTCCTCCTTTTTTTAATTAATGTTTTTTTCAATTAAAAAATTTTTTTGCTCTAGAATGCAAGATCATACATTTAAAAAAAAATTAATTTAATTATTTCTAAATATGTTTTATCACACACAGACTAATCAACATCTTAACTTTCAAAAACACTATTATGAATATAATTATATTAATATGAAAAAAAAATTATAATACTTTTTTTATAGCTGAATAAAATTGATTAACCAAAGAGTGATTTATATTAAAAAGTAGAAGAAGAAATCTTGTTACTAAATGAGCGAGCTTTTTTAACCGAAAGAAAACTAATTTTATTATTGAAATAACAATATAGTAATTATATAGATAAATGAAAATTGGTCATGTTCTTAAAACAATTAGATTTAATGATGAAGTGGCAGAGATTAAATGATAATAAAATAAAAATTGCATTTGTGATAGAATTATTATCTTATATTTCTAACCATGTTAGATTTTAATTTTATAATAGCTCAAATATTTTATTTGACATATAATTGTGTTTAATTATTTATTTTATTATTAAATATTAAAGAAATAATTTAATAACTAAATAAATTATAATTTAGTTATCTTATCTTTTAGAAATGAATTTTTTTATAATGATTATAAATCCTCTTTTAACATGATTTTGATGAGTAAAGAAATTATAAGAAGTTAATTAAAAAAATAATGTTTATTATAAATTAAAATGAAAATAATGATCCCTCTTTATTACTTTGAATATTATAAGTTTGATAATAATACATATCAAGAATAAAATATGTATTTTTTATTTATTATTATCTCTTGTCCATTGTTAACTAAATAAAATAAAAGATATTCACTTTGTTTTATATATTATTACCAAAAACAACTTTATCTCTGTTTTTTTATCATCTCGACCCTTCAATCCTACATATGTTTATTTCTACTATCTAGAGATGGTAACCAACGATACAAGAAAAAAAAATATTGCTTAACCAAAGAAATATTAGATTGACCTAAATGTTATTTAGTCATAATGAAGTAAATAATTATTGAGCTTTCCAATGTAACACAACCAAAAGATTGATATCTTCTCTCAAGTGTAAGAATGTTAAAATACTAAATAACCTGACAAAATTAGGATTGAACCATAAGAAGGTTAACTATATAAGTTATAAATAATGATGATGATAAGGAGGAGAAGGAGGAATTAAAGAAGATTTTGAGATGTAAGATTAATGTAAGGATTAAACAATGATCAAATAATTATCAAGGTTAGAGGATTTACTAATAGTATTGCAAACAAGTATAGTATAAACTCTATTTATTACCCAACTAGAAACCACAAACCAAGAAAGTTCTAATCATATTATAAGTTGTTAATATGATTATATTAGTTATCTTATTCGAATAATGTTAATACTTGTAAATGTTATCAATTATTCATGATTATAATTTATGTTAACAATAAGTCAAGTTCTTTTCATAGCATATATCAGTTATATCATACGGTTAGGCTATGAAAGTGCTTGTATTTGTTGTACCAAGAGTTATATAACATAATTCTATATTAACCATTTAACAAGTAAAATATTAATAGTGAATAAGATAACAAATACAAAATATGTTAGTAACAAACATTAAAGTTCATGTTAAGTTTATATTATATTTATTTTTACATCATTAGTGTACCATTTTCACCTTGATATGATAAATTTAGCTAAATATAATAAAGAATAGAAACATAGATAAACAAGATAAGAACATAAATAAAATTTAAGTTAACTAAGTAAAGAAAATAAAATGAAAAGTATAAACAAAATATTAATATAAGCAAAACTTAAGCATTACAACAAGAAAGAGAGCAAGAACATGATCTTGATCTGAAAACCAAAATGTTTAAATGTATGGTAAATGCTTCCTTTTATAGGTTAAAATTTGAAATTATTGATTTGTTAACTAATTGTTGAATGGGTGACCACATCTTAACTTAATGATAATCTTTATCTTTTTGTCTAAACAAAATGTTATTGCTAACATGATAATTTAGACAAATAGTCTTCATAAAAGCTCTAGAAAATTGTCTTAACTTTCCAATTAAAAAACAAAAAGAGGTCATTTGGACTTCTAAAACTTGAGATATAACCTGAACACTGAATAGTATCTACGTTGTATGACAAATTTTGACTTCTCCATTACTATTATAATTTAAACTTGAAAACAACCTTTTTGAATTTTGGACTCCCATGAAAATTTTAAGCTTATGCCTTAGCTTTCCATTCATATAAAGCAAACCTAAATCTATATTCTACAACTCCAGATATGACCCAATAACTTAACAGTGTTCTAGTTTAGACTGAATCAACATCTCTTTTCCAAGTTTAGCAATTTCTATGTCTTTTCACTTTCAATAGTTAATCACATTAATCAATTCCTTAATGTATGTGATAGGCTTGCATTTTTTTAAATTGAAGGTATCTTATATTATTAGATATGTTATTATAAAACATGTTTTAGCTAATGAGCTATTAATACTTCAAGTGCAAAAAGATGATATAAAACTTTTATAAAAATACACTTTTAAACATTAATCATACCTCTCAACCAGCTTATTTCTATTCCTTAGTAATCAAAGCATTAAAATAGAAAAATAATTTACAAGTTTCACAAAACAAGGCATTTATCATTTAACTTCCATTAATCTATCCAAATAAAAAAACTTTCATTAAATTTATATATCCGTTTCATACTTCTTAAATAAAATATTAATAAACTTTTTTTTTTGTGCTCAATATATCAACACATAGTTATAAGGCTTTTCTTGGAAGAAAACAAAATTTTGTTTTAATGTTTATGGTTAACTTCTTTAGATTGAGATTATTATCCTTTTTTCTTTTTTCCTTTTTAAATATATACACATATAACTTAAAACACAATACATCTTTAATCCATGTAATAAACTTTAAACTAATGATTCCTAAACTAATAGATCTTAGAGCATTAAGTGTTGAGACACCCTTACGAGCTTAGTATCATGGGTTGTAAATACTAATATATAGATAATGCAATGTTTGATTCTCTTAAACTTTTTTTCTTAACCCTTGTAACAGTTTTTGACAAATAGCTCCTAAGTTAGTTGACTTTAGAGTATTAGGTGTTAACATATCCCTTCGAGCTTAATCATTTAGGTTAGAGAAGCTATTAAACCAAACTTATTTATATTTTTATTATCTTTAATATTATCAAAAAATTTTAAGGCAAATTCTATACTTTCTCTTTTCTTAGTTGTTCCCTTTAATGATTAGTACTCAAAAGTGTATTTTTATCATGATTTTATATCATCATTTTGCACTTGAAGTATCAATAACTCCTTAATTAAAGTACGTTTTATAATAATATATCTAATAATATAAGATACCTTTAATTTATGGTAAATGTCCATTTTAAATGCAGGCCTGTCACATAAATGAAAAGATTGATTGATGACTTTAAAAACTTCAATTACAAAGGCGAAGAGATGATCAAACTTAGAAAAGAGATGTCGGTGCAATCGAAATCGGAACACTGTTTGATAATTAGGTCATATCTGAAGCTATAGATCTTAGATTTAGGTCTATTTTATATGGATGGAAAGGTAAGACATAGGCCTACAACTTTCATATGGAGCCCAAGATTTGAAAAGGTCATTTTCAAGTCTAGATTGTTGCAACAACAAAGAAGCCCAAATCTGTCCTCCAGCCCGAGCACTGTTCAGTATTTTGGCCATATCTGGAGTTTTAGAAGTTGAAATGAGCTGAATTTTTTTTCACAAGAAAGCTGAGACAATTGCCTAGAACTTTCATGTTTTCAAGTGGCTCTAATTTTAACGTCATCAATGACGTTTTGGGCAGACAAGAAAAGATAAAGATTGTCACCAAGTCAAGGGTTGACCATCTACTCATCAATTAGTCATCAAATCAATAGTTCCCAATTTTGGCCTATAAAAGGAGGCATTTGCCATGCATTTAGGCATCTTGGTGTCCAGATCAAGATCATGCTCTTGTTTTCTCTCTTTGTATTCTTTATGCTTTGTTTTCATTAATATCAAGTTTATGTCTTTCCTTTCCTTTCCTTTGCTTTGTTGACTCTTATCTTATTTATGTTCTTATTTTGTTTATCTATTTTTCTTTCTTCCATTATGTCTAGCTAAGTTAATTATGTCAAGGTGAAAAGGTTACACCAATGGTGTAAGAATAAGTATGGTATAAACTTAATATGGACTTTAATGTTTAATACTAACATGTTTTATATTTGTTATCTTGTTCACTTTTTAATACTTTGCTTGTTAAATGACTAATCTTGATTTATGTTGTATAACAATTGGTACAACAAATGTTTGGCACTTTCATAGCCCATAATACTGTATGGTATAACCGATACCTGAGCTATGAAAGGAACTTGATTTGTTGTTAATATAAGTTATAATCGTGAATGCTTGACGAAATTTACAAGTATTAGCATTAATTGAATAAGATGACTAATGTAATCATGTTAACAATCTATAATTTGATTGGAACCTCCTTTATATGTGGTTTCTAATTGAACAATAAGAGTTTATACTATACTTGTTTGACATACCATTAGTGGAACCTCTAACCTTGACATTTGATATTATCACTGCTTAATCCTTACATTAATATTCTATCTCCAAGTTCTCATCATCATCATCATCATTATCATCTTCTTCTTCTCTGTATTATTATTATTATTATTATTATTATTATTATTACTGTTATTACTGTTATTGTTGTTATTATTGTTGTTGTTGTTGTTATTGTATTGTTGTTATTTATAATTTGTACAATAACCTCCCTGTGGTTCAACCCCGGTCTTGTCAGGTTATTTATTACTTCGACACTCCTACACTTGGGAGAAGACATCAATCTTTTTGTCGTGTCATTTAAGAAAAAAAATATAATTAATATAATAATCTAATGTGCAATCCATAATTATATGTTAAAATATGTATGTGAAAATGAAGGTTTAAGAATACTTGTTAAATAAGTATATAAGCAAAATTAAGTGATAATAATACGAGAGTTTATGAATCTGAATATTTTATGAGAATTGTGTGATAGACTTTGTTATGAATATTGCACACAACTAGTGAAAAATATTTACCAAAATGCATCTTAGGAGTTAATAAAATTCCTCCTTACCCTACCCTCATAATAACAATTTTGTCAAATGGTTTTATTAAAAACAAAAGCAATTAGTTGGTTAGTTATTTTTTTTTATCAGCTACTACCCTTTCCCCCCAACCATTACGAGACATTGTCCTTAGTATTTTATAATAGAAAAATAAAGTATAGAAGACATTGCCTAAAATAACAAACTATCAATCTTGAAACATACCTAAAACAAATTATAAGAAATAACAAAATAAAATAATATGCTATTAATAAAATAAAAGGACACAAATTCTTACAAATTGACACGACTAAAAGAATGATATCTTCTTTCAAGTGTAAAAGTGTCGAGTTAATAAATAGCCTGACAGGATTGGGGTTGAACCATATGGAAGCTAACTATATAAATAATCATAATAATAATAATAATAATAATAATAATAATAATTATTATTATTATGAATTGAAGAGGATAATGATAAAATAATTGTCAAGGTTAAAGGATCCACTAATAGTATTTCAAACAAATATAGTAAAAACTCTTTTTATATATTGTGTGAATTATATGAGGTATTGAATATTGATGGTTAATATAAGGTTCGGAATTACAGGACCTTGTGATGACGAGTTGATTGAGTAAATTAATAGTAGTCAATAACTTGAGATTTTCTAAATATAAATGAAACTCTAGTGGAATTTTAATAGAATTTTTTATAAAAAATTATCCTTAATTAAAAGAATATGTTGAGATCTTTTAGCGTCGATCAAATCATACAGTTGAGTCTGTTACACATAAGATAGAGATTTGAAAAAAATAAGTAGTAATCTCAGACAAAGAAAAATACTACTAATTCATATAAGTAAATAAACAAATATAAGTTAACAAACAATGAATAAAAATAACTCAAAATAAATTATACGAGTGAACTAGTCAATTAATCAAACTAATTAGATGAAAATTGCAACCTTGGTGTCTAAAAGAAGCAGGATATAGTGTCCAACAACCACATAGTAATGGGGGTTGTTCTTGTTCTTGTTTTTTTTCCCCCTATAGTTATATAGAAATCAATGACAAATGAATAAGAAGAAAGAAACATTATGATGGTCATTATTGTGGGTTGTGTAATAGCAATGATGATTGTTCTGTGTAATTGCTATTGTAGTTACGATGAAATGAATAGGATGAAAGAAAAAGGATACAAAGGTAATTTCAAATGCTTTTTAGTAGGTCTAAAAGATGAAACTATGGGTCAACATGCAAAAAAAGAGAGAAAAAAATTGTTTTTCCATAACCAAGGTCCAACCTCGAGCAAGTGGTGTGGCCCATCATGTTTATACACTTTTAAAACTTGAAACCTATAGTCAAACACTTGATAAATTATGTTTAGAGAAAACGCGAACGCTACCTTAAACATAAACACTCTCTGTATATTTTCATGTTGAATAATAAAATGATAGTATTTAAAACAATAATATACAAATAAAATACAATTAAAAAAAGGAAAAAAAAGAAAGACTTGTTTATTTGCCAAAAATAGACAGGAACAAAGTAAAAGTCAAGACTTAAACTAGTAAATAGAGTAAAACTCATATAAAAAGAGAGAGTGGAGGGGATTTTTAAAGATTAAATCCAATTGCAGGAGCGACAAATGATTTTAATCTCAGTGGATGATTTTAATTAGCATATTAGCTCGTGCTCCACGATGGATCAATAACAATTTTTTTAAAATGTAAAAAAATATAAAGAGTATATAAAATATAATAAGTGCCTTGAATCTAATAACAATGTCAAACTTAAAATAACTTTGAGTCTTGTTGCAAAGACAGACCCAATAACATTGAAATTAATGGTCAAGCCAAACCTAATATCCTTAAGTTTGGCCACGCTACTCAAGAGCCTTGAGTTCAGTGGAAAAGCCAGACCTAATAGCATTAGGTCTAGTTGTCAAGTCGATCTATTGCTATTGGTTCTTATATAACCAAGAAGTCCAAAAGTTACAGGACCTGACTAGTAGCCGAACTCAATGCTAGTGGCTCTTGCTAGGCAACACGACCCAACACTTTTGAGCCTTGTTGGAAGCTAGGCCCAATTTTATTGGACTTAACATTATTGGGTTTTGTTGGACAATAAAACTTATGGGCTTGGTCGAGAAGCCAAACCTAATATCCTAGTCGCGACGTTGGACCCAAATGCTACTGGGTATGGTTAGACACTAGATTCGATAACAAAAAATATTAATTTGAAGTAAAGAGAAAAATATATAATTTTTAATTTTTTATATGTATTTTTAAAACGCAAGAACAAACATGCTTTAATAAACAAATTTAACCCAATCTAAAATGAAAAAAATTATTATCATTCAATTTTTGTATAATATAGAAAAGTCATATCAATTTTTTTTCTCTTCACAGTATAAAAAAAAAGAAATTAGTTACTGGTGTATTGAACACTGCTTTGTTATGCAAGTTTAGCTCCTGTCATTATATCAAAATAATACAAAAAATAAAAAATATTAATTTGAAGTAAAAAAATAAGAAAAATTTATTTTTTAAAGTATTTTTAAAATGCAAAAACAAACATGGTTTAATAAGAAAATTAAATCCAATCTGTAATAAAAAATTTATCATTACCTTACTTTTATATAATATAAAAAAATCACATCAATTTATTTTTTCTTTATAGTATGAAAAAATTCAATATGAGAAAAAAATAATTAAAAAGAAAAAAATAAAATTAAAAAGAAAAAAACTAGTTACAAGTGTATTAGACATTGCTATACTATATGCTATTCATAGTACAATAATAAAAAATATTTTATTTAAAAATAGTAATGATGTAATTATATTTTTGGCTTTCAACCCAACTTAAGTATTTTTATATTTACAAAAAAATATTACGGAGTGATGACCAATATGCTAGTTATTATATTATTATATAATTATTATTTTTTAAAATATATGTTCTTTTAAATATATTTAGATAATATATTTTTTATATTTTAAAATTAATTTTTATATCATTACATCAAAATAATATAAAAACATAAAAAATATTAATTTATATTAAAAAAACAAATAAATAACCTGAACTCATCCAACTTTGAATCCCTTGCTCAGAGAGTGTGTGTTTTTCCTAAATTTCACTTATTGGAGTATCATTAGACTTTTTCCCCTTTTACAGCGCACCTTAGCCAAATGAACTGAGCACTAAGAAATCACTATAAATTTCGCTTTCAATTCTTGCAGTTGACTAATTGCTTTTTCGCTAATAGTTCTCTCCTCTTTTGTTCCTCCATTTTTTTCCAATATCATTGATCTTTGAACCATTAAACAGTTGGAGGAGTTTGAATCGCTATCCAAGTCTGGTGACAACATGATCTAATATTAAAAAAAAAATCAATACAATTTAATTTTAAATAAAAAAATAATTACCAATCATACAATTTTTATATAATATATAAAAAGTTTTATTAATTTATTTTCTCTTAATTAAATAAAAGATAAAAATTATAAAAAAATAAAAAATAATATTAAAAATATCTGGGTTTGCTGCAAAATAAGCCCAATAATATTGGAGATAACTATTAAGACAGACCAACATTCATAGGAAGAAATATAAGTCTGGTTTTCAAGCTAAATTCAATACAAAATAAAAAAAAACTATACCTTAATAATGTTTTTTAACTAAAAATTATTAAAATAATATTTGTATGAAGCTACAGTATTGTCCATGGCATGATATATTCTAACTATACAATGTTTTTCCCCCTACTTTTAAAATAAAATATAATCTCATCTCTCTCTCTCTCTCTCTCTCTTCTTGTGTTATTCGTTTTCTATTTTTTTCTTTTATTTTGCTTGACCGCACGACAAGTGGGGAAGGGTGAGGGAGGCGGCGGCGGCGGCTGCTGCTTCTGCTGTTGGCAAACAAGCAGTCAAATACAAAACAGCAGGGCGTGGTCTGGATTGAGTAGTGGCGCGTGGGGTAGACATAAATCTGAAAGTGCCATGTAGACGGTGTCAGGCTGCCTTGGTTCGGAGCTGAAGCTTCAGTGACTAACAATTTTGATTGGACAGTGCACTCTACTTTCCTCCAGAGAAGCGTAGGCCTAAAGCTCTTGGTTTAGAAATAGAATGGATCTTTACAGAAAGCTCCTCCTATTCTTGTTCATTTCAAAAGAAAGTGTTATATTGTCTTGATTTTATACCCCCACCCGTTGACCACAGAGCCCTCCCCCTTTGTCCTTTGAAAATCCCTCATAATATTTCCCTCAACCTTTCCCTATCATTAGTCAATACTTTCTTCGTTTTCATGAATATTCACTCACTCACTCAGTCACTCACTCACTCGATAATGGAGGTCAACATTCAAACATTACACGTCCAATGATCTCTGTATTTTTCTCATCATGAATCAAATAATACAGGACTACAAAGAAAGTCTTTTATTTCTTCACGCATACATACATATATATATATATATGTATATATTCTATTCTTTCTCTTCTCCAAAATCTTAAAAATAGATTTTAGAGGTTGACAGCAAAATTTGAATAGACTAGACAATAACCACGCGTAAAGGATACCTCTCTCAGAGTCAATAATAATATATAGACTTGAGCCAGGGTTATCTCCCACAGACATCACAAAAGGATGGAGGGGCCATTCCGCAAAACCAAGAAAAACTTCGTACTAAAGTCCATTTCAACCAAAATAAAAATAAACGAGCGAGTGAGTAGAGAAGGATGAGCGATTACAAGACAAAACAAAAAAAAAAAGGGGGGGGAGGGGGGGAAGAGAAGAAAAACCCCAATAATGGAGGACAAGTGTGGAGAGCCATTGGATATTGCAGATGAAAGAGAGAAAGAAGAGGCAGCATGGAGAATCCCGATGCTTTACTCAGGCTATCAGACATCACAGCCTACTACTCTTCTTCTCACCAATTATACTAAAATAAACTGAGCAATCCTTTCCTTCCTCGCCTCTCTTCAGTCCTCTTTAAACTCTCTCTCTCTCTCTCAATGAAAGCCCATAATCCCTGACCCAACTGACGAAAAAGTCACTCAAAACTTTCCCCGATCGAAAACCTTATATATAGATGTATATATATTTTTAAGATTCCTGTTTTTTTTCTCCCTTCAAATTTATATGATCACCAACAAAAAGCCTAGATCATCAGATACTGATTCTAATTACATGAGAGACGATCGAACTGAAATGTCGGAAGACGACGACAGATCTCCTCCCTCCAACTCAATCACCCATGATTCTAGCCCAACCCGGACCCCCGGGCCCGGGTCGGGTTCTTCTTCAGTCCCCGAATACTTAGCTCCGTACCCGGACCAAGTCCTTGAAAACGTCTTAGAAAACGTTCTCTGGTTCTTAACCTCACGTAAGGACCGAAACGCTGCGTCATTGGTTTGTAGGTCATGGTACCGGGTCGAGGCTCTGACCCGATCCGATTTGTTCATCGGTAACTGCTACGCGGTGTCTCCAAAGCGAGCCATGTCGCGGTTTACCCGAATCAGGTCGGTGACTGTGAAAGGGAAGCCAAGGTTTGCTGATTTTAACCTGATGCCGCCTAATTGGGGAGCCCACTTCGCGCCTTGGGTCTCTGCTATGGCAATGACTTACCCTTGGTTAGAGAAGGTTCATTTGAAGAGGATGTCAGTGACGGATGATGATCTGGCTTTGCTTGCGGAGTCGTTTTCGGGATTCAAAGAGCTTGTGCTTGTTTGTTGTGATGGGTTTGGTACCAGCGGACTGGCTATTGTCGTTAGCAGGTGCAGGTACGGTGTTTTTTGTTTATTAAAAGTCTTCTTTTAGATCTGATTGCAGCGTCAGGTCATTTTTGTTGATATTTGGTTTGTTTGATTTGGAGTTGGTTTGTAAAGTTTGAGACTTTGTTTTGATTTGTGTTTATGGAAGGGGATTTTTAGATCTTTGTGGAGCTAGAAGCTGATTGAAGTTTTGGTGTTTTGCTGGGTTTGGGATTTGCCAGTCCTTTTGTGGTTTGTTTAAGCAATGCTGAAATATTGAAGAATTAATTTAGTGATTAGATTTTTCAATGGATAAAGCTTTTGATCAACGAGCTTATAGAACGTTTGCTGGCCGTGATATCTTTGTGCTTTTTTTTTTAATTATTTATATATCTGTTTGATTTGTTGGATGAGTCTAAATGATGCCTTTCTGAGCAGTGAGGATATTAAAGAATGGACTGGAATTCTTGGAATTTCTGATGAGAAAAATTGACTGTTGAACTAATAAGATGCTGTGCACTGCTCTATTTTTGTGTACAGGCAACTCAAAGTGCTTGATCTGATTGAATCAGAGGTATCAGATGATGAAGTGGATTGGATTTCATGTTTTCCAGATTCCGAAACATGCCTCGAATCCCTGATTTTTGATTGTGTAGATTGTCCCATTGATTTTGATGCACTAGAGAGGCTGGTGGCTAGGTCCCCATTACTTAAGAAACTTAGGCTGAACCGATATGTTTCGATTGGACAACTTTACCATCTAATGGTTCGAGCTCCACACCTTACACATCTTGGGACAGGCTCTTTTAGCCCATCAGAGGATGCAGCTCAGGTTGAACAGGGACCGGATTATGCTTCTGCGTTTGCTGCTTGCAAATCCTTAGTCTGCCTATCTGGATTCAGGGAAATCATTCCAGATTACTTGCCTGCAATAAACCCTGTATGTGCCAATCTCACTTCACTGAACTTTAGTTATGCAGATGTTACTGCAGAACAGCTCAAACCAATCATAAGCAATTGCCACAAGCTTCAGATTTTCTGGGTATGTGTTTTATCAACCTGCTTTTTAAATAGACACTGCTATGAAAAGTGTGTTTTGAGTCTGTTTTTGGTTTTCACTGTTCAGGTTCTTGATTCAATAGGCGATGAAGGACTACAGGGTGTGGCTGCAACATGCAAGGAGCTACGAGAGCTTCGGGTCTTCCCTGTTGACCCTAGGGAGGACATTGAGGGCCCTGTTTCTGAAGTGGGCCTCCAAGCAATTTCAGAGGGTTGCAGGAAGCTTCAATCTATTTTGTATTTTTGCCATCGGATGACAAATGCTGCTGTTGTAGCCATGTCAAAGAACTGCCCAGACCTTGTGGTCTTCCGTCTCTGCATAATGGGGCGTCACCAGCCTGATCATGTCACTGGAGAACCTATGGATGAAGGATTTGGAGCCATTGTCAAGAATTGCAAGAAGCTCACTCGACTTGCGGTATCTGGTTTATTGACTGATAGAGCTTTTGCTTATATTGGAAAATATGGGAAAATTGTAAGGACTCTATCGGTTGCTTTTGCTGGAGATAGTGACATGGGGCTGAAATATGTGCTTGAGGGTTGTCCCAGATTGCAGAAGCTTGAGATTAGAGACAGTCCATTTGGGGATGCAGCTCTACTTTCTGGTCTGCACCACTATTACAATATGAGATTCCTCTGGATGTCTGCTTGCAAGTTGTCTCGCCAAGGCTGCCAACAGATTGCTCAAGCATTGCCTCGGCTGGTGGTGGAAATGATTAAGCATGAAGATAATGTGGACATGGATGAGTATGTTGATACGTTGTATATGTACCGGTCTCTTGAAGGGCCAAGAGATGATGTGCCACGATTTGTTTCCATCTTGTAGGGCATTTGTGCTACAAGAAGTTTCATCAGCTGTTCTGATGGTGGTTATGGGCATCTTTTGCTGGAAATTAAATCTTGCAGGTACCTTTTACATAGCCCGCAAGAAACTCATGGTGATCCTTGCAAGAGAGAGTTTGAGTAAAACTTCAGGCCTTGTGCTGTGTTGTTTGCAAATGGCATTCAATCCAGAAGTCCTACAATTTAAGAGGAATGACATCGAGGGGGCTGGTGTGGAGGTGGATATCTCTGCAAGGTATTGGACCACCCATTGGATCTTGTTGTATCGATATGCTTCAAAATTTTATGTTTCTTTTTTTCTTTTCAAACTCATTTGATCATAAATGAGAAGGCTGCCCCGGAGGAAAGGGATGGATAGGCGCATAAAATATTCAATCTTTTATCCTTTTGTATGAAGAAATCAAGATGGGTTGGAGATTTGGAAAAATTAAGGATTTTTTCTTCCCCTGCAAGCGCCACCAGTGAAGGATATTCATAAAAAGGCAAAACCAATGAGCAAGCATTCGTCAGTTCAAAAGAAGTGAAGTCTTTTATTTTGATTCAAATGGTATTAGCTAGTCTTAAGGTGTATAGCTGGTGAGAACTAAATGCCCGGGCTGATGCATCTCTCTCCCTCGCAACGCGTTTTTTGTTTTTTTCCAGTATGTGTTGTAGCACCTGACTGTTGAATTTATCATTGTTATTGTTAGCCAATATGATGATTTGGGTAATAAAAGCCAGATATGCATGGACCATACAGCCAG
The DNA here is from genome assembly GCA_015708895.1 of Populus ilicifolia. Taxonomy (NCBI): domain Eukaryota; kingdom Viridiplantae; phylum Streptophyta; class Magnoliopsida; order Malpighiales; family Salicaceae; genus Populus; species Populus ilicifolia. Next base: position 117,699 of record SRLM01002343.1, on the reverse strand, counting down.
CTTTAGTGGGAAAAATGTTGTGTCGTTTGCCCTCCTCCTCCTCCTAGTTTATTTGTTCTTTGAAATTTATTTCCCTGGATATGGAATTATCAGGCGACAGTGAGGCCCCTCTTAATTATGTGCGGAAAGTGGTGTCCAAGTACACGTCCTTGTGGGGTTCCACTGGATGAGAATCCCGATCCTCAAAGGTATGGATGGACCTGATTAAAACTAGTGCTCTTTCTCCTGTTCTATTTTTAGTCATTTTAGCTTAATAGTCCATGATTAAAGAGGATTGATTTGGTGTGGTTAAAACCAGTGCCTTTTCCCTGCTCTATTAGCGGTTAAAAATCACCAGTACAAAACTCTCTTTGGTGTACTCTGACTCGTATCATACCAGGCTCTTCGTTTTTTCGACATGGTTGGAGGTGGGACCAATGATCTTATGATTCGTCACACCCCTGCGTTTGCGTTATAAAACAGCCAAGTCCACCATTGCTTTGTCTCTCCGGTTCTCATTATTAGGAGAAAAATCTATCCGCCCTCTTTGTTGGTTTTCTCTGGCAGGGTGGATGGTAAAAGCAAGCTTACCATCGAAGTGGAATCTGACTGTGCATTTGAATTAAGTAACGGGAAGCATGGCTAGGCTTTTGCTTTTCCTTAGCAAGGCCTGGACCGAACCCTTGTTTGCTTTTCTTCATCCTCCACCACCCTTGATAACAAATCACTGGCGTCATTTGGGGTTCCTGACTTCGAAGCTGCTTGCTCACCAGGTGATCGCCGAGGCAACCATAAAAACAGACCATCATCGCAAACGAGAACCCACAGTCAAGAGGAGATACGTGTTTGATGCCCAGCAAAACCATAAAAAGCATGTCGAGTTCCTGGCTACTTGCCCTCCAGCTTATCCACAACGCTTTTCTTGGATTTTAGGGTGGGATTGAACGGAACGAAACTATGGCAGCCTCTGCTTTTTGATTCCATCCTTGTTAGCAGTCTTGCCTTTCATTTTTCTTTTTGAGCACTGCTCCCATGTCCCCATATAAAAAAAGGCGAAAAAAAAAAACAATAATTGATAATGACCACACAAGGATTGGCATCTCTCGAAATCTTAGCCTTAGATGTTAGGGGAGGGTCCCCTCTTGATTGAACTGTCTTACCTACTGGACATATCTTATCTATCTATCATTTGATGGAGGGACTTTCGTTTAATTGAATGGTCATGATTGGATTGAGCACATCATAGTAAGCCAGCCCATTTGGGTTCTGCACATGGCTTGCACTGTTTGCTAAGCGGATGCATCATTGCAATGACGGAGTTTAATTGCCCCTGATTTGTGTTCTTGCCCACCACCAGATCAATCAATATTGTGCAGGTGAGCTTTTAGCCTAGCGGTGGAAGGAGCTTGTCCCTTTTCTCTGTATCAGGGGTTCGAACCTCNCCTCACTATGCACGCCTGTCACCCCCGTGGTGCCTTACATGTTTACTGGGCTTGCAGGATGTTCAGTGAGCCGTGTGGATTAGTCGTGGTGCGCGTAAGCTGACCCGGACATCACACGTCAAAAAAAAAAAAATATTGTGGGCCACGTGTACGTTATGGGAGTTGGGATACACTAATAAATTTCAACATTAAAAAACAATAACAAACTATAATCATGCATTTAATAATAATATCATTGCTCTTAAAAAATAATGGGGAGAGAGAGAGAGAGAGAGAGAGAGAGAGAGAGAGGGGCTAACGTTCAAAGTATCAACAAATTACAATGAAACTAACTAAATATTTATTTTTATTTGATAGGAGCTGAGATCCCGAGTCTGCTTTTAGAAATTATTAATTTAAATAATATAAATTTTAGAAACTTTAAAGCTTACCTAATCATTTTAAAAAATTAATCAAAATATATATAAGTTGGCTGAATATCTACATTTACCAAATCAAAATAAAAAAAATACTGGCATTTTATTTGGCGTGGGGTGGTAAGTGATCTCCGGTGGCGGTGGGTGGAAAAATTCGGTGAAACCAGGAGTTTGGCTTTTCTTTACTTTTGGCCTTTAAGCACGCTCATGCCCGAACTATGCACCAGATCTTAGGGTCCGATTAAATTCTTTTTTGAATATAAAATTGAGAAAAAGAAGAAGAAAGAAATATAAAGAAGAGGGAATGAAAAAAAGAGAGGAAAAAGGCAGCCACATTCACTGTTCATGACAGTCCGCAAGAAAAAACCAAGTTTTTCAGATATGTAAGGTGATTTTCTTACATGCACTGCACCCTTATCCAAGCACCATTTCCAGGATTGATCTTGCTTTTCCAAGTGAAACTCGTCATACGTGTTTTTTTTATTATTTTGAAAATTAATCTTCTGTTCATATTTTCAGCATGCAGATTGCCCAGCTGACACACATCACTTAATCACGGGATGAAACAACCCGCAAGCAAACAATTCTAACTTGTGGAAAATCAAATAAATATTGAAACGCCACCGCTGCTATGACAGGGTAATATTTTACCAGGATTTATTACTTCATTGAAACAAATATGGAGTGCTTCACACTTCCAATAGAAGGAGCTTCAACTCCATTCCCCAGGGAGTTTGAATACTCCCCAATAATGGAGTTACCTGCCAATCAATCAACCGATGCTTGTATGTGTAAAATCATAGCAAGCTTTGAGCATGGAGTACAGTGCTAATGTTGATGGCTATCAGAGTTTTTGGGTTCTAAGTACTTTTATTCAATCTGATGGACATTGAGATTGTTTCGATTAGTCAAAGCATTGGCACTATAGCAACCCCATAATCATGTGCATGTGCTCCCCCGCAACTCACACACTCACTGATACCGTGGTTTTAAGACAAAAAAAAAATCAATCATGAATGAGTGCAGAATTCTTTATTTTAAATATTGATAAATTAATATATGGAATTGATGTATGTTAATTATTAACTATTTAAAACTTGTGATTAGATATATTAGACTGATTGCCATAACTTTTTTAAAAAATTAAAATAAATAATGAGGTTGAATCTTAAAGTAATTAAATATTTATGAATGATATTTAAAATCAAAACATTCAATTAAAAGAAATTCAAAAAATAAGTGAGTGTCAATTTATTAAATCCATTATCTGATCATCTGTCTCTATATACTTAATAACTTCTTATCTCTTAAATTATTTTGCATTTAATTAAACAACAAAAAAGTATTAAAAAAGAACAAATATATCATGAGTGTAGAATTGAAAAAAAAAGTACCTATTTCTTAAAGTTAGATAACAAGTTTTTTTTTAAAGCAAAATAACAAAAAATAAAACAATTTGATAAAAAAGTATATACACTTTTTTTTAAATTCTAGGGGTTAAAAACTTATTAAATAAAAAAAATTAACAATCAAGAAAGATATATAACCCACCTAATTGCATGACTCATGAAAAGAGGAACTAAAAATAAAAACATTCAACAAGAAAGAAAGAGAAAAAACAAAAGAACCAAAGAGGAATAAAAGGAAAAAAAAAAGAGCACAACAAAAAAAAATAATACAAAGAAACAGAAAAAAACCATAAAGAAAAATAAAAAATCACTGGCCAAACAACTGCCACCATTCCTCACCGCAAACCACCACTATTCTCCTTCTTTACTGCCACAAGTATCATCGTAAACTATTGTAGGTTAGCCCCCCTCCCTTCCTCCTCCTCCTTTTCTTCTTCCTTAATCATGTTCTGCATTGTTCTACGTGAACACTGGAGAGTTTTTCACTGTTAACTGGGTCGGAGTAGTGCCAGCCCAAACTAAAATGGCTAGGCAGAGTCCAGCCCAGTCAAAAATAAATTCTAGAAAAAAACCAAAAAAATCCTTTCAAGAAAATCTATGACTTTCCTGCATATTTTTCTATCAAAATTTTGTCTAATATTGGTTTATATTTTTATACTGTAAAGATATAAATTTAGTATTAATATACCTGATTTTCTTTAAAAATATTGCAAAAAGAAAATTATAAAAAAAATATTTTGTTTTCTTGCATATGATCATGTATCTAAAGAAAAAAGAAAAAAATCATATTGTATTTTCATACAAAAAAATTCAAAAATATATTTTAGCATGCATTTTGACTTTAATAACCAATTTATTAAAATCATGAGAACTAAACTAATATTTTAAAAAAATCCAAAAAAAATATTTTATTTTCTTTGAGTACATGGGGTTTTGACTTTATAAGTAAGATAGATTCTGCATATTAAATTCTTTTGTTGACTTTTTAATAGTTAAGTTTTACCCGATAAGATAAGAATCTCCTTACTAAGGATAACTTTTCATAAACCATAAACGAGCCAACAATTAGAAATACAATAACACCTTAGCATATATTAAACAATTAATTAATATAGCTTGCTTTAGGTAGGGTATATTTGGGGTGCTAATACTTTTTCTTTATGCAACCAATCCTTGTGCTCAATTCTTAAGATCAGTTAGGGATCCTAGACACTAAAATATTAGGTGGCGCATCTCATTCTCTTTTTACACTAATAATGAACAAGAATTCCTTGTCTTTTCTATTTTTTCAGATACCAATCCGAGAGTGGATATAGATATCTCTGTGATGCCACACACGTGCGATAAAATAATGACTCCACTAGAGACATTGTGGACTAAGCTTTGTTTTTGTCTGATTATTATGTTTTATTATTTGATTTGCGTGTTTACTATTAATATACATTTTCTTTATTTATTTTCTTATGCACTTTAAATTTTGTACTTACTTGTTAATGTATTTTATAGAATTGCCTCATGTATCAAATACTTTAATTGTTGGAAAACACACAACAAACTTATAAGTTTGGTAAAGGATTAATGATTTATCCTATGACTATTGATCAAGGTTTAGATGCGTGAAACACCCAACTCATATCTAAGTACCTGCTTGGTAATGATGGGCATACATGCCTTAACTATTTCTTGCAATGCCCTATACTGATCATTATTGGGAAGTATGAAGCTATTTTGAGATCAAGTAGAAAGTTTACCCATTGACATGACCAAAAGATTGATGTCTTCTTTTAAGTTTAGGAGTGTCGAAGTAATAAATAATCCAACAAGACCGGGGTCGAACAATGAGAATTTTAACTTTATAAATAAAAATAATAATGATGATGAGGATTTTGAGATGTAAGATTAATATGAGAATTACACAATAATGAAAAAAGTTGTTAAGGTTAGAGGATTCATTAATGGTATTTCAAATAAGTATAATATAAACTCTTTTTATTACTCAATTGAAAACCACACGTAAATAAGATTCTAATAGGATGATTTATCCTTAATAGTTCATTATAAATTTTTAATATGATCATATTAATTATTTTATTTAAGTAACACCAAACTTTTAAATATTGTCCAGAATTCATGATGCTAACTTATGTTAATAACAAATCAAATTTCTTTTATAACACAAGTATAGGTTATATACTATATGATTTACTATGAAAGTGCCGAGCATTTGTTGTACCAAATGCTATACAACACAAATCTAGATTAACCATTTAACAAGCAAGGTATTAAGAATTAGTAAGATAAAAAGATAAGACACATTAATAACAAATGTTCTTATGTGAATATTAAAGTCCATGTTGAGTTTATATTGTACCTATTTTAACACTATTAGTGAAACCTTTTCACTTGACATAATAAATTTAGCTAAATATAATGAAGAAGAGAAACATAAATGAACAATATAAGAACATATGTATAGTAAAGGAAATGAAAAGTGTAAATAAGAGATTAAGAAAAATATAACATGAAATAAAACTTAAACATTACAAAAATATAAAGAAAGAAATAAAAAGCATGATTTTTATCTGAAAACCAAGATGTCTAAATGCATAGTTAATGCCTCGTTTTATAGTCCAAAATTTAAAACTATTAATTGATTGACTAATTATTGAGTAGGTGGCCACATATTGACTTGGTGGCAATTTTTATCTTTTTATTTGAACAAAATGTCATTGCTAACATCAAAATTTGCACAGATTTTTTTTTTCATGAAAGTTCTAGAAAATTGTCTCAGCTTTCCAATAAAAAAAATTAAAATTTGGTGCATTTGAACTTTTAAAACATGAGATATGGGCTAAAAACTAAATAGTATTTGGACTTCAAGATATATTAAAACTTTTCTGTTGTTGCTATAATTTGAACTTAAAAATGACATTTTTGAATCTTGGACTTTTTATGAAAGTTTTAGGCCTATATTTGAGCTTTCCATCCATATAGAGCAGACCTAAATCCAAGTTCTATAGCTCCAGTTATGATCTAATAACTGAATGATGTTTCAGTTTGGATTGAACCAACATCTCTTTTCTAAGCTTAACCCTCTTTTTATCTTCTGAATTTTAGGAGTTAAACTCATCAATTAATCTCTTGATTTATATGATAGGCCTGCATTTAAGATGAATATTTACCATAAATTAAAGAAATCTTATATTATTAGATATGTTGTTATAAAACATGCTCTAGTTAAGGAATTATTGATACTTCAAGTGCAAAATAATGATATAAAACCTTGATAAAAATACACTTTTAAATACTAATCACACCCCCTAACCAACTTATACTAGTCCTTAGTAATCAAAACGTTAAAATAAAAAAATAATTTGCAAGTTCCACAAAGTAAGACATTCATCATTCAGATTCCATTAATCTATTCAAATAATCAAACTTTCATTAAATTCATATATCTGCTTCATACTTTATAAAAAAGATATTAATAAACCTTTCTTTTATACTTAATATATCAACACATAGTTATAAGGCTTTACTTGGATGAAAATAAAATTTTGTTCTGATGTATAAAGTTAGCTTTCTTGGGTTTGGATTATTATCTTTTTTTTTCTTCTCTTTTTTATAATACATATATACACATAGAACGTAAAACATAATGCATCTTTAACCCATGTAACGAGCTTTCAACTAATGACTCCCATACTAGTTGGTCTTAGAAAATTAGGTGTTGAGATATCCCTACAAGCTTCGTAACTCAGGTTGTAAATTGTGATACATAGATAGTGTAATGTTTGATTCTCTTAAACGTTTTTTCTCAACTTATGTAACAAGCACTAGGCCAATAGCTTCCAAGTCGGCTGACTTTATGGTATTAGGTGCTAAAACACCCAATTCAGGCTTAATTGCTTAGGTTAGGGAGGGTACAAAACCAAACTTATCTATCTTTTTATTATCAATTTATTTTTTTTATTTTACAAATTATATACTATCCATTCCTCTTAGTTGTTACCTTTAACAAAAGAACATAAATAATGTAATAATCCAATATGTAACCTATAATCATATGTTAAAGTGTATGTGTAAAAATGAAGGTTTATGAATACTTGTTAGTTAGGTATATAATTAGAATCAATTGATAACTAATTAATACTTAAAAGTGCATTTTTATCAAGGTTTTATATTAATAACATTTTGCACTTGAAGTATCAATAACTCTTTAACTAAAGCATGTTTTATAATAATATATCTACTAATATAAGATACCTTTAATTTTTGGTAAATATTCATTTTAAATGCAGGCCTATTATATAAATGAAAGGATTGATTGATGAATCTAAGAACTAAAATTGAAAGGACAAAGAGATGGCCAAACTTAGAAAATAGATGTTGGTGCAGTACAAACTAGAATACTATTCGGTAATTAGGTCATATCTAGAGTTGTAGATCTTGAATTTTGGTCTACTTTATATGGATGGAAAGGTAAGACATAGGCCTACAACTTTCACGAGAGTCCAACATTCAAAAATATCATTTTCAAGTTCAAATTATAGCAATAACAAAGAAGTCTGAATCTGTCCTACAGCCCGCGCACTGTTCAGTGTTTGGCCCATATCTGGATTTCTAGAAGTCCAAATGACCTCTATTTTTTTCTGGAAAGCTAAGATAATTTTCTACAACTTTTGTATTTTTAAGTGATTTCAATTCTGACGTTATCAATGATGTTTTGGGTAGATAAGAGAAGATAAAGATTGTTATCAAGTTAAAAGTTGGCCACCCACTCATCAATTAGTTATCAAATCAATAGTTTTCAATTTTGGCTTATAAAAGGAGACATTTCCCATGTATTCAGGCATCTTGGTTTCGAGATCAAGATCATACTCTTGCTTTCTCTCTTTGTATTTTTGTAATGCTTAAGTTTTGCTTTCATTAATATCAAGTGATTTCAATTTTAATGCTATCAATGATGTTTTGGGTAGATAAGAAAAGATAAGGATTGTTATCAAGTTAAAAGTTGGCCACCCACTCATCAATTAGTCATCAAATCAATAGTTTTCAATTTTGGCTTATAAAAGAAGACATTTCCCATGTATTCAGGCATCTTGGTTTCGAGATCAAGATCATGCTCTTGCTTTCTCTCTTTGTATTTTTGTAATGCTTAAGTTTTGCTTTCATTAATATCAAGTTTATGCCTTTCAATTCCTTTCCTTTACTTAGTTAACTTTTCTTTCTTTTATTATGTTTAACTAAGTTTATTTTGTTAAGGTGAAAAGGTTACACTAATGGTGTAAGAATAAGTATAGTGTAAACTTAATATGGACTTTTGTGTTTGATACTAACATGTTTTATATTTGTTATCTTATTCACTCTTTAATACTTTGCTTATTAAATGACCAGTCTAGATTTATGTTGTATAACACTTGGTACATCAAATACTTGGCACACTCATAGCTCATACATACTATATGATATAATCAACACCTGAGCTATGAAAGGAACTTGATTTGTTGTTAACATAAGTTATAATAATGAATGCTTGACAATATTTACAAGTATTAGTATTAATCAAATAAGATAACTAATGTAATCATGTTAACAATTTATAATCTGATTGGAACCTTCTTTGTGTGTGGTTTCCAATTGAATAATAAGAGTTTATACTATACTTGTTTGACATACCATTAGTGAATACTTTAACTTTGACATTTCTAGTTATCATTGTTTAACCCTTACATTGATCTTCCATCTCAAAGTTCTTATCAACTTCTTCTTCTTCTTTTTCTTTATTACTGCTGCTGCTGCTGCTACTACTACTACTACTGCTGCTGTTGTTTTTGTTGTTATTACTATTGTTGTTATATATAATTTATACAATTAACTTTCATGTGGTTCGACTTCGGTCTTACCGAGTTATTTATTATTTTGACACTCCTACACTTGGGATAAGACATTAATCTACTGGTCATGTCAATAATATTGCGAGAGTTTGTAAACTTGAATATTTCATGAGAAGTATGTCAATAATAAATATTGCAAATAGCTAATAGAAAATGTTTACCAAGATGCATCTTAAGATTTAATAAAATTCTCTCTTACTTTGTGATTAGTACTTAAAAGTGTATTTTTTATCAAGGTTTTATATTAATATTTTGCACTTGAAGTATCAATAACTCTTTAACTAAAGCATGTTTTATAATAATATATCTAATAATATAAGATACCTTTAATTTATGGTAAATACTCATTTTAAATGTAGGCCTATCATATAAATGAAAGGATTGATTGATGAATTTAAGAACTGAAATTAAAAGGACAAATGATGGCCAAACTTAGAAAAGAGATGTTGGTGCAGTACAAACCAGAACACTGTTCGGTAATTGAGTTATATCTGGAGTTGTAGATCTTGAATTTTATTTTACTTTACTTTATATGGATGAAAAGGTAAGACATAGGCCTACAACTTTCATTGGAGTCCAAGACTTAAAAAAGGTTATTTTCAAGTCTAAATTATAACAACAATAAAGAAGTTTGAATCTATCTTCAAGCCCAAGCACTGTTCCGTGTTTGGCCTATATCTGGAGTTCTAGAAGTCCAAATGACCTGAATTTTCTACACAAGAAAGTTGAGACAATTTCCTACAACTTTCATGTTTTTAAGTGGTTCTAATTCTGATGTTATCAATGATGCTTTGGGCAGAAAAAAGAGAAGATAAGGATTGTCATCAAGTCAAGAGTTGGTCACCCACTCATCAATTAGTCATCAAATCAATAGTTTCTAATTTTGGCCTATAAAAGGAGGCATTTGCCATTCATTTAGGTATCTTGGTTTTCTAGATCAAGATTATGCTCTTGCTTTCTCTATTCATATTTGTTTTTAATGTTTATGCTTTTCTTTCATTAATATCAAGTTTATGCCTTTCATTTCCTTTCCTTTACTTAGTTAAATCTTATCTTATTTATGTTTTTATTTTGTTTATTTATTTTTCTTTTTTTCATTATATTTAGCTAAGATTATTATGTCAAGGTGAAAAGGTTACATTAATGGTGTAAGAATAAGTATAATGTAAACTTAATATGGACTTTAATGCTTGATACTAACATGTTTTGTATTTATTATCTTGTTCACTCTTTAATACTTTGCTTGTTAAATTACTAATCTTGATTTATATTGTATAACACTTGGTACAACAAATGCTTAACACTCTTATAGAGCATACTGTATGGTATAACCGACACTTGAGTTATGAAAGGAACTTGATTTGTTATTAACATAAGTTATAATTATGAATGCTTGATGAGATTTACAAGTATTAGCATTAATCGAATAAGATGACTAATGTAATCATGTTAACAATCTATAATCTAATTGAAACCTCCTTTGTGTGTAGTTTCCAATTGAATAATAAGAGTTTATATTATACTTGTTTGACATACCACTAGTGGAATCTCTAACCTTGACATTTGTTATTATCATTGTTTAATCCTTACATTAATATTTCATCTCGAAGTTCTGATTTTTTTCTTCTTCTTCTTCTTCTCCTTCTTTTTTATTATTATTATTGTTGTTGTTATTGTTATCATTTATAATTTATACATTTAACCTCCTTGTGGTTTGACCTCGATCTTACCAGGTTATTTATTACTTCGACACTCCTGCACTTAGGAGAAGACATCAATCTTTTAATCGTGTCACTTTGCCATCCTAGTAATAACAGTTTTGTCAAATGGTTTAATTAAAAACAAAAGCAGTTAGTTAGTTAGTTTTTTTTATTTTTTTTTATTTTGTCAGCTACTACTCTCTTCTCCCTACTAAAATGAGACATTGTCTTTAATGTTGTAAAGTAGAAAGATAGAATATAGAAGGCATCATCTGAAATAGCGACTATTGATATGCCTGAAACATACTTAAATAAATATAAGAAATAACAAAACACAAATATTATGCTATTAATAAAACCAAAAGACAAATGTTCTTACAAACTAAGGTTTAAATCCAATCTCAACTTTTTATATCTTTCCTGGTTTGACCATTCTATTCGACTCATGGAGAGATCAATTACAAAGATGAAAGATTATAGTTAGTTAATCAATTATTTAATAGTAGTAGCAGAGATTATGATTTGTCATGCTAAAGATGTTAAAAAATTCTTCTCCACAACATGGTTAAGAAAAGACAATAATTTATCATAAAAATCATTAACATTGAGCCAACCTATAAGTTTATGGTGAATGTGAAGTTGGGCCCAAAAGAAAATATAAAAGTGATACGATGAAAAGATTGGTGTCTTCTTCTAAGTGCAGGAGTGTCGAAGTAATAAATAACCCGGAAAGACCGGGGTCGAACCACAGGGAGGTTAATTGTATAAATTATAAACAACAATTATAAACAACAACAATAGTAACAATAACAACAACAACAATAGTAACAATAACAACAACAACAATAGTAGCAATAATAATACTAATAATACTAGTAGTAGTAGTAATAAAGAAGAAGAAGAAAAATTGATGATAACTTTGAGATAGAAAATTAAAGTAAGGATTAAACAATGATAATAACAAATGTCAAGGTTAGAGGTTCCACTAATGGTATGTCAAACAAGTATAGTATAAACTCTTATTATTCAATTGGAAACCACACACAAAGGAGGTTCCAATTAGATTATAGATTGTTAACATGATTACATTAGTCATCTTATTCAATTAATGCTAATACTTGTAAATTTTGTCAAGCATTCATGATTATAACTTATGTTAACAACAAATCAAGTTTCTTTCATAGCTTAGGTGTTGGTTATACCATACAGTTTGGGCTATGAAAGTGCCAAGCATTTGTTGTACCAAGTGTTATACAATATAAATCAAGATTAGTCATTTAACAAGCAAAGTATTAAAGAGTGAACAAGATAACAAATATAAAATATTAGTGTAACCTTTTCACCTTGACATAATAAACTTAGCTAGACATAATGAAAGAAAAAAAAATAGATAAACAAAATAAGAACATAAATAAGATAAGAGTTACCAAAGCAGAGGAAAGGAATTGAAAGGCATAAACTTGATATTAATGAAAGCAAAACATAAACATTACAAAAAAAATACAAAGAGAGAATGGCAAATGCCTCTTTTTATAGGCCAAAATTGAGAACTATTGATTTGATGACTAATTAATGAGTAGGTGGCCAACTCTTGACTTGGTGACAATCCTTATCTTCTTTTGTCTGCCCAAAACGTCATTGATAACGTCAAAATTGGAGCCACTTGAAAACATGAAAGTTGTTGGAAATTATCTCAGCTTTCTTTTGTAAAACATTCAGCTCATTTTGACTTTTAAAACTCCAGATATGGCTAAAATACTGAATAGTGCTTGGGCTAAAGGACAGATTCGGGCTTCTTTGTTGTTGCAACCATTTGGACTTGAAAATGGCCTTTTTAGATCTTGGGCTTCTATGAAAGTTATAGGCCTATGTCTTACCTTTCCATCCATATAAAGTAGACCTAAATCTGAAATCTATAGCTCCAGATATGATCCAATTACCGAACAGTGTTCTGGTTGGATTGCACGAACATCTCTTTTTTAAGTTTGATCATCTTTTTGCCTTTGTAATTTAAGTTCTTAAAATCATTAATCAATCCTTTCATTTATATGATAGGCCTGCATTTAAAATGAACATTTGTCATAAATTAAAGGTATCTTATATTATTACTATAAAACATACTTTAGTTAAGGAGTTATTGATACTTTAACTGCAAAATGATGATATAAAACCATGATAAAAATACATTTTTGAGTACTAGTCAAAAAGATCTCTTCCAATATGCCCAGACTACCTGGTTAGGTAATGAAGGCATTAATGTGTTTAAACATTGTATTCATTCGATTAGACAATGTAGAGATTTATTGTTCCTCTCCAATTATTTTTTCAATGATGTTCCCTTTTACTAAAGTTTTGTAGATAACTCCCAAAACTTGATTGTCTCTTAAAAATACAGCTATTTAGACACCCTCCATTAACCCAAGGCTACCTCCCCCATGCACTAAATAGATTTTTCTCTCAGCTAGTACCTGAACAAGATGATTTGCTGATTCTAAAAATTCCTTTTCTTTCCCAATACTAGATCCACCAAAAACACAAATATTTCTTATTTGATGACTTGAGGAACTTGCCATTTCTACACACTTCTATATCTATTGAATGTATGGGTTAAGTAGAAATGAAGGGAAGAAATAGAAGATTTTATAAATGAAAAATTAAAAATGCAATCATACCACTTATATGTAGGCCAATTGAAGTCTCTCTCTCTCTCAAAACATGTGTATGTACAGGTAGTTGTGTTTGTGGCTCATATCTTCCCTTGATTTTATGTCCAAGAATGACTTAAATGTCCTTTATAGGTCAATGATAGGCTTCTCATCTAGTTTTCTTCAAAACTGGGAAACAAGGTCTTTTATAGTCAAATTCCTAAGACTATATCGAAGATGTTCTTTATGAAAATAGGGTCATAAGTTATGAAATACATAATGTACAGTGCCACTAGGATATGTCCTAAAAGTCAATAAAAGATTATCTATAAACTCTTTATGTTTTGAAATAAATCCTGACTTTTGATAATTTTCACAAGTTTTGCAGAACACATGTGTCTCTTTAAACATGGTGGGCCAATAAAATCTACATTGTAAGATTTTTTTCTATCATATTCTTTAATGAGAAAAGACCCCCACATGCCTTAGAATGATAAAATTTAATGACTCTACTTACCTAATTGTTAGGAATGAATTTTTAAAATATTTGATCAGGATAATTTTTGAATAAATAAGGGTCATCCCAATAAAAGTTCTTCACTCCATTTGAGAACTTGCTTCTATCTTGAGTACTCTAATGAGTTGGCAAAAATCCTGAAATAAGAAAATTGATATTTTTAGCAAACGAAGACATTGAACTAAGAGAAAGTAAAGATTCACTAGGAAAGTAATCATCGATTGGTGTGTGTCGGATGTCGAATCTATTGTCAATTCTGACAAAAGATCTATATCAACATTTTTTGTGCCTTTTTCATCCTTAATTTTTCCTTTTTGAAAGTTTTAAAGATTTCATAGTTAAAGAGATCTTTGAAATGTAATATTGATGTAATAATTAAACAAGGATAAAATAATTATCAAGGTTAGAGGATCCACTAATGGTATTTTAAACAAGTATAGTATAAACTTTTTTATAACACAACTGGAAACTACACACATAGGAGGTTCCAATCAGATTATAAATTGTTAACATGATTACATTAGTTATCTTATTTGAATAATGCTAATACTTGTACATGTTGTCACGTATTCATGATTATAACTAATGTTAACAACAAATCGGGTTCCTTTCATAGTACAAGTATCAGTAATACCATACGGTTGGACTATGAAAATGCCAAGTATTTATTGTACCTGATTAGTACTTAAAAATACATTTTTATTAAGGTTTGATATCAACATTTTGCACTTGAAGTATGAATAACTCTTTAACTAAAACATGTTTTATAATAACAAGTTTAATACTATAAGATATATTTAATTTATGGTAAATATTTATCTTAAATACAAGTGTATCATATAAATCAATGGATTGATTGATGAGTTCAACTACTAAAATTAAAAAGACAAAGAGAGGGTGAAGCTTAGAAAAGAGATGCTGGTTCAGTCCAAACTAGAATACTTTTTAGTCATTGGGTCATATTTAGAGTTGTAAAACTTGGATTTGGGACTTATCTATATGGATGGAAAGCTAAGATATAGTCCTAAAACATTCATGTAGAAGATAAGACTTAATTCTGCTGTTTGGAAGTCCAAATCTTAACAACAACGAAGAAGTCCGAATTTGTCCTACAACCTAAATGTTGTTCAGTATTCAGCTTATATCTTGAGTTTTAAAAGTCCAAATGACCTTAATTTATTTTTTTGAAAATCTGAGATAATTTCTTAGAACTTTCATGATTTAAATCTATTCGAATTTTGATATTAGCAATGATGTTTTTGGCAAACTAAAAGATAAAATTAGTTATAAAATTGATGGTTTCTAATTTTGGCCTATAAAAGGAGATATTTGCCATTTATTTAAGCATCTTGATTTTTAGATCAAGATCATATTCTTGCTCTTTCTCTTTATATTTTTGTAATGTTTAAATTTTGTTTTCATTAATATTTTATTTATGCTTTTCATTTCATTTATTTTACTTAGTTAAGTTATATCTTATTTATATTCTTATCTTGTTTATTTATATTTCTCTTCTTTCATTATGTTTAGTTAAATTTCTTATGTCAATGTGAAAATGCTACACTAATGGTGTAAGAATAAATATAATGTAAACTCAACATGAACTTTAATGTTTGATACTAATATGTTTTGTATTTATTATCCTATTTACTCTTAATACTTTACATTAATCTAGATTTATGTTATATAATATTTGGTACAACAAATACTTGACACTTTCATAGCCCAACCGTGTGGTGTAACCAACACCTGTGCTATGAAAAAAACTTGATTTGTTATTAACATAAGTTATAATCATGAATACCTGACAATATTTACAAGTATTAGCATTATTCAAATAGGATAACTAATGTAATCATGTTAACAATTTATAATTCAATTATAACCTCCTTTGTATGTGGTTTCCAATTGAGTAATAAAAAGAGTTTATACTATACTTGTTTGAAATAGCATTAGTGAATCCTCTAACCTTAACATTTATTTTTATCATTGTTTAATTCTCACATTAATCTTACATTTCAAACTTCTCTTTAACTTCTTCTCTTTATCATCATCATTATCATCATCATTATTATTTATAATTTATATAGTTAACCTTTTTATGGTTCGACCTCAATCTTACCGGATTATTTATTACTTCAACACTCCTACACTTGGAAGAAGATATCAATCTTTTGATCGCGTCAAGTTTTTGGTATCGTTCCCAGGGAGATAAATTCTTGTATAAATTGTTATATTTATTTTATTTTCTCTTTTTACTTTTTTTATCTAACTTTGTTTCTTTTCTTTTCTTTTCCTTTTCTTCCTTTTATTCTATTCCTACATGTGCATGAGATTATGATCACGTACATTAAGTGGTAGACTTTGTAGGGTATCCTTATCATTTTTAGAAAACATGGTCGGAGAAGATAACCTGTCCCTTCATAATGTGAATAATGAGAATAATCATGTTAGAACACTTAAAAACCATATGAATCTCAAAAGAACAAGTGCACCCTTATGCATGGTTTTTCTTCATGATGCATCTTATTTTAATTTTAATTAAGACATTATTCAACTTTTATCTTTTTTTCACGGTTTAGATTTAGAAAATTCATACTTGCATTTAAGAGAATTTGAGGAAGTCTTTAACATCTATAATCACTTAAATTGTAGCATAAACACAATCAAATTAAAACTTTTTTCCTTTTTATTAAAAGATAAAACTAAAATATGGTTATAAAATTCAAAACTAGGATCCATTCGTGCTTGGGATGAAATGCAACAACACTTTTTAAAGAATTTTTTCCTTTCGTAGAGAACAAACTTTTTCAAAAGATAAATCAGCACTTTCACTTAAAAATCAAGAGAAACATTTTGCTAGTATTGAGATGGGTATCGAGACTTGTTTAATACTTGCCCTTATCATGGTTTTGAAACATGAAGATTGATTTTATATTTTTATAAAGGGTTAATAACTAAAGATTAGCAAATAGTGGAATTGATGTGCAATGAAACTTTTAAAGATAAAGATCCTGATGAAGCAATGGAGTACTTAGACTTGTTAGCTGAAAATACTTAAAATTTGGACACCTTAGGTATTTATAAGGCATCGGGTAAAACTCAACCTCATACATCTTATTGAGGTATGTACAACTTTAGGGAGATCATGACCTCCAATTTAATTTTGCATCTTTAGCAAGAAAAATCAAGATACTAGAATTAAAAAAGAGTGGCCAATTAAAATCTATTTAAGACATTGTATGTCAAATCTATAAAACCATTAAACACTCAACTAATGATTGTCTAACTTTGTCTTCTTTTAGGGAATGCTTTAGTGAACAAGCTCATGCTTTAAATGGTTTTCAAAGGTCCAATCATAACCTATACTAGAAAACATACAACCCTGGTTGGAGAAATCACCCAACTTGAAGTTGGAAGAGTGATAACAATAATGCATAAACTTTATAATCACTATTTCAAGCACACAATAATTTTTAAAATTCTCTTGGATATGCACTTTCTTATGTTTTACCTCCTAGAAGAAATCTTGAGGGAACTTTGTATGCATTCATTGAAAAGAAAAAGATAATTAACACTCAACTTACTAAAAAAATATCAGATTTTAAAGATACTTTAATAAAATTCACATCTACTCTTAGTTTGCAAAAGAAGGGTAAGTTTTCATCTCAATCATAACAAAATTCCAAGAGGCAATATAATGCAAGTGTAAGCAGCTTTGGAAGCCAACACGTAGATCAAGTCCAATCAATCATTACTCTCCACAGAGGTAATATTATTGAAAAACCAATTCTTTAACCCTATGAGAAACACGAAAAGTTAATCTCTAAATGTAAAGAAAGGGTTAAACCTGAATATTGTAAAGAATATATTGATTCCCCACCAGTACTTCTATTTCCTCGTGCCATATCCAAATAAAAAAAAGTCAATCACAATTTTGAAATCTTTGAAACTTTCAAATAGAAAGAAATTGAGGATGAAAAAGACATAAAAAATGTCATCGCGGATCATTTTTAAAAATTGACAATAGATTCGACATCCGACATCACACCAATCGATGATTACTTTCCTGATGAATCTTTACTTTCTCTTAGTTCAATGCCTTGGCTTGTTAAAAATATCAATTTTCTTACTTGAACATTTTTGCTTGTTAAATTTTTTTTATTGGGATGACCCTTACTTATTCAAATATTATCCTGATCAAATATTTCAAAGATGAATTTTTGACAATGAGGCAAGTAGTGTCATTAAATTTTATCACTCTAAGGCACATAAGGATCATTTCTCATAAAAAAGATGACTGCAAAAATCTTACAAAGTGGATCTTACTAGCCTATTATGTTCAAGGACTCATATGTAATGTGCAAAACCTATGAAATTTGTCGAAAAGTGATATTTATTTCAAAACATAGAGAGACTTTAGATAATCTTCTATTGACTCTTAAATCTCATCATAGTAGAGATATGCAGTGTGCAATTCATGATTTATTGTCCAATTTTTATTAAAAAAAATGCTTGGAATAGTGTTGAGAATCTAACTAAAAAATGACCATATTTACTAGTTTTTAAGAAAACTAGATAGGAAGCCTATCCCTGACCTATAGAGGGTGTTTAAGCCATTCTTGGTCATAAAACCAAGAAAAGATATAAGCCACAATCACAATTACCTGTATATAACAAGTTTCTAAAAAAAAAAAAGAGAAAAACTCTAGCTGACCTATATATAGGTGGTATGATTGTATTTTTAATTTCTCACCTATAAAATCTTTTTTTTCTTCCCTTCATATTCAACAGATATAGAAGTGTGTAGATCCTGAAGTAATCATATAAAAAATATTTGTGTTTTCGGTGGATCTAGTTTTGTGAAGAAAATAGAGTTTATAGAATCAACAAATCATCTTGGTCAGGTATTAGCAGAGAGAAAGATTCATTTAGTGTATGAGGAAGACAACCTTGGGTTAGTGAGAGGTGTGTCAAAAGCTACATTTTTAGGAGGTAGTCAAGTTTTGGGGGTTGTCCCCAAAGTTTTAGCACAAGGAGACATTATTGGAAAAACAATTGAAGAGGAACTACAAATCTCTATAATGTCTAATCGAATGAATGACATGTTTAAACATGATGATGCTTTCATTGCCTTACCAAGTGGTTTGGACATATTGGAAGAGATCTTTTATTTTTTCTCTTAAGCCAAACTGCACATTTATCATAATCTATAAGTTTGTTACATGTTAATGGTTTTTATGATAAGTTGTTGTCTTTTCTTGATCATGCTATGTAACAGGAATTTTTTACATCTTCGGCATGACAAATCATAATCTCTACTGCTACTATTGAACAATTGATTGACCAACTATAATCTTTCATCCTTGTAATTAATCCCTCTATAAGTCGTATAAATTGGTCAACTAAGAAAAGTCGTAAAAAACTTAAATTGAATTTGAGCATTTATTTGTGAATCCTTATGTCATTTGTTTTTATTAATAGCATATTATTTTGTTTTGTTATTTTTCATATTTTTTTAAGTGTGTTTTAGGTTTGTCAGTGTTTGGTATTTCAGGTGATGTTTTCTATACTCTATCTTTCAACATTAGGACATTGAGAACAATGTCTTATTTGGGTTGGGGGGTATAGAGGGTAGTAATATATATATATATATATATATATATANTAAAAACTAATTGTGTTTTCTATTCCATAAATCATTTACAAAACTGTTATTACTAAGATGATAGAGTAAATGAGTTCTTTTATTAAAGTGACTCTAAAGACACATTTTAGTAAACATTCTTAATAAGGTCATTATAATACTTCTTAAAATATTCAGGTTTATAAACTCTCACATTGTTATAATTTAATTCTACTCATATACTCATTTTATAAATATTCTTAAACCTTCAATCACACACACACACACACACTTTAATATATAATTGTGGGTTGCAGATTGGATTATTACATTATTTATATATATATTTTTTGTTAAAAGTAACAACTAAAGGGAAATGGATAGTATATAATTTGCAAAAAAAATGATAAAAAATTTAATTAATTAAATAAATAAAAATATAGATAACTTTTATTTTGTAGGCTCCCTAACCTAAACATTAAGCCTAAAAGGGTGTTTTAACACCTAATTCTCTAAAGTCAATTGACTTGAGAGCTATTAGCCTAACGCTTATTATATGGGTTAAAGAGAAAATCTTAAGGGAATCAAACATTGCACTATCTACATATATAAATTTAATGTGAGTTTGTCTACTTGTATAGATTAATGGAAGTTGAATGATGAATGCCTTGCTTTGTGGATCTTTTAAATTGTTTTTTTATTTTAACACTTTGATTAATAAGGCTAGTAATAAGCTAGTTGGAGGGTGTTATTAGTACTTAAAAGTGCTTTTTTATCAAGGTTTTATATCAACATTTTGCATTTAAAGTATCAATAACTATTTAACTAAAACATGTTTTATAATAACAAGTCTGATACTATAAGATACCTTTACTTTATGGTAAATATTCATCTTAAAAGTAGACTTACCATATAAATCAAATGATTGATTAATGAGTTTAATTACTGAACTTGAGAAGACAAAAATAGAGTGAAGCTTGGAAAAGAGATGCTAGTTCAGTCTAAACTGGAACATTGTTCAGTCATGGGGTTATATTTGGAGCTATATAATTGGATTTGGGTCTATTCTATATGGATAAGAAGCTAAGATATAGGCCTAAAACATTCATGCAGAAGGTAAGACTCAATTCTGCTGTTTGGAAGTCCAAATCTTAATAACAATAGAGAAGTCCAAATCTGTCTTATAACCTAGACACTGTTTAGTGTTCAAACCATATCTTGAGTTTTAGAAGTCTAAATGACCTCAATTCTCACATTAATCTTACATTTCAAAGTCCTTTCTAACTTATTCTCATTCTCCTTATTATTATTATTATTATTATTATTATTATTATTATTATTATTATTATTATTATTATTATTTATAATTTATATATTTAACCTCTCTATGGTTCAACCCTGGTCTTGCAGGGTTATCTTATGATCGTGTCAGTACCAAGGGTTATACAACATAAATCTATATTAACTATTTAACAAGCAAAGTATTAAAAGTGAATAAGATAACAAATACAAAATATGTTAATATGAAACATTACGGTACATGTTGAGTTTATACTATACTTATTTTTATACCATTAGTGTAATCTTTTCACCTTGACATAATAAATATAACTAAACATAACTATACATAATGAAAGAAAGAAAGCAAGAGCATGATTTTGATCTCAAAACCAAGATGTCTAAATGCATGGCAAATGCCTCCTTTTATAGGCCAAAATTAAGAACTATGAAGTTGATGACTAATTGATGAATAGGTGACCAAATCTTGACTTGGTGACAATCCTTATATTCTCTTGTTTGCCCAAAACATCATTGATAATGTCCAAATTAGAGCCACTTGAAAACATGAAAGTTGTAGAAAATTATCTCCGCTTTCTTGTGTAAAAACTTCAGCTCATTTGGACTTCTAGGACTCTAGATATGGGCCAAATACTGAACAGTGCTCGGGCTGGAAGACAGATTCAAACTTCTTTGTTGTAGCTCCAATTTGGACTTGAAAATGACCTTTTCAAATCTTAGGCTCTTATGAAAGTTGTAGACCTATGTCTTACCTTTCTATCCATATAAAGTAGACCTAAATTGGAGATCTACAACTCCAGATATAACCCAATTACCGAACCGTGTTCCGGTTTGGATTGCACCGACATCTCTTTTCTAAGTTTGACCATCTCTTTTTCCTTTTAATTTCAGTTCTTAAAGTCATCAATCAATCCTTTTATTTATGTGATGGGCCTGCTTTTAAAATGAATATTTATCATAAATTAAAGGTATCTTATATTATTAGATATATTATTATAAAACATGCTTTACTTAAGGAGTTATTGATACTTCAAGTGTAAAATGATGATATAAAACCTTTCCTTTACTACACAGTTCTATATTTGATGAATGTATAGGTTGAGTAGAAATGAAAGGAAGGAAGAGAGGATTTTACAGATGAGAAATTAGAAAGGCAATCATACCACCTATATATAGGCCAGCTGGAGTCTCACTCACTCTCACTCTCTCTCTCTCTTTATTTATTTAGTTTTGAAAAAGCATGTGTATGTACAAGTAGTTATGATTGTGGCTCACATCTTCCCTTGGTTTTATGTCCAAGAACGACTTAAATGCCCTCTATGGGTCGGGGATAAGCTTCCGATCTAGTTTTCCTAAAAACTAGCAAACAGGGTCTGTTTTAGTCAGATTCTCAAGACTAAGTCGATCATGTTCTTTATGAAATAGTGGTCAGAAATCATGAATTGCATGATGCACATCTCCACTAGGATGCATCTCAAGAGTCAATAAAAGATTATTTAAAGACTCCTTACTCATGCCATCTTTAATGAATTGTATTTTATCTTCACGGTTTATAGATACCATTTCTAAGGAATGACATTGTGCATTACAAGTCCATCTAGCACATCGATGATAGACTTTCAGTCGTTTTGCATGACGTTTCATTGCAAAAGTGCTTTTACCTGTTCCAAACATGTGTGAAATGAAGGAGTTAGAGGACTCACCTGATAATTGGACCTTTGCTTCAATCAACCAGCGAATATCTTCAGGAATTTTATGATTCATTAATAATCTCAATCTTGCACATCTAGCACGGTAAATTTTTATAATTGCACTTTGAGGTAGAGTGGGAAAATACTTTTTCAATTTTTCAAGATTAATGTCTATTATCAAATGAGAATTGGAAGAGAGATTCAAAAAATTGCACAAATATATATACAGATATCAGTTATTATAGGAAACTAAAAGAACCGATTTAAGTCACGGAGTACCTACCGTTGTCCGCCATTTGACCGGGGTGAGAGAAACTAGCAAAAATCACTAAAAAAAACACAAAAATAATATAAGAAAAACAAACCAGTTGATTCATTTTCACTAGGAAAAGTATCAAAGTAAGCTTTTAAACGATGTCCATTTTCCTTAAAAACATTGTCATTCATTGAATTCTCAATATCACAAGCCCTATAAGGATTGCTCCATCTTGATCTTAGCTCTCTAGAGAATGCATAGAGTTGAGAATTATAAAACAAAACTTTTTGACCAGTATCAACTTTTTGACAATTTTCACAAGTTTTGTAGAATACTTGTGTGTCCTTGAACATGGTGGGTCAATAAAATCCATTTTAAAAGATTCTAGCAGTTGTCTTTTTTAATGAAAAATAACTCCCACATAGTTCAGAATGATAAAGTTTAATGACACTACCTACCTCATTGTCAGGAATGAATCTTTGAAATATTTGATCAGGACAATAATTGAATAAGTTGGGGTCATCCCAGTAAAAGTTCATCACTTCGTTCAAAAACTTTTCTTTGTTTTGAGTACTCCAATCAGCTGGCAAATCTTCTAAAGCAAGAAAATTGATATTTTTATAATACCAAGGCATTGGACTAAGAGAAAATAAGGATTTGTTAGGAAAGTAATCATCGATTGTTGTGATGTCAGATGTCGAATTTGTTGTCACTTTTGATAAAAAATTAGCATCAACATTTTCGATGCTTTTTTCACCCGTGATTTTTTCCGCAGAATAAATCATTTGCAAATCTTTAGATTCATCCAACTTATTTTTACTTAAAGTAGATTCAAGTTGATCATAAACTAATTCGTTAATATGATCTACTTCTTGTAAATCATTATCATCTCTAGGTTGCTAACAAATATTGAAAATATTCATCTCCAATGTCATGTTTCCAAATGATAGCTTCATCAGTCCATTGCTATAATTAATTAATATGTTAAAAGTTGCAAAAAATAGACGTCCAAGAATAACAAGAAATGAATTGCATGCTTCAACATGTTGTGTGTCTAAGACAACAAAATCCACAGGATAAATGAATTTATCGACTTATACTAACACATCTTTGATTATTACTCTAGGCACTTTTACAGATCTATCAGCAAGTAAAAGAGTTATAGAAGTTGGTTTTAACTCACCTAGATTGAGACTTTGAAAAACTGAATATGAAAGTAAATTCACACTAGCTTCAAGATCAAGTAAGGCTCTTTCAATTTTATGCTCTCCAATAAAGCAAGAAATTGTAGGACAACCAGGGTCTTTATATTTCAAAGCATTATTATTCTGAAGAATAGCACTTACTTTTTCGACTAGAAATGTGATACCAATCTCCATATTTTAAAACCATGATGAGGGCAAGTACTAAGCAAGTCTCGATACCTATCCCAATATTGGTAAAATATTTCTCCTGGTTTTTGAGTGAAAGTGGTGATTTGTCTTTTGAAAGAGTTTGTTCAATGAGATGGGAAAAACTTTTTTAAAAACTGTTATTGCATTTCATCCTAAGCATGAATGGATCCTGGTCTTAAATTTTATAGACATGTTTTAGCTTTATCTTTTAATGAAAAAGGAAAAAGTTTTAATCTAATAATGTTTACATTACAATTTAAATTATTATATGTGTTGCAGACCTCCTTAAATTTCTTAAATGCAAGTATGGATTTTCCAATTCTAAGCCATGAAAAGAAGGTAAAAGTTGAATAATGCTTAGTTTAAAATTAAAATGAGATGCATCAGGAGGAAAAACTATGAATGATGGTGCACTTGTTCTTATGGGATTCATGTGATCTCTAAGTGTTCTAGCACGATTATTCTCATTATGAAGTGATTGATTATCATCTTCGGCTATATTTTCTGAAAATGATGAGGATACCCTACAAAATCTACCACTTGATGTACGTGACCACACTCTATGCATGTGTAGGAATAGAATAAAAGAAAAAAGAAAACAAAAGAAGAAGAAACAAGAGACAAGAAATAAATTTATATAGAAGAAAAGAGAATAGAGAAAAGAGAAAAGAGAAAATAAAATAACTACTATAATTCATACAAGAACTTACCTTCCCGACAACGGCGCCAAAAACTTGACACGACTTAAAGATTGATGTCTTCTCCCAAGTGCAGGAGTGTCGAAGTAATAAATAACTCGGGAAGACTAGGGTCGAACCATAGGGAGGTTAGTTCTATAAATTATAGATAACAATAACAACAACAATAACAACAACAACAACAATACTAGTAATAATAATAATAATAAAGAAAAAGAAGAAGAAGAAGAAGAAGAAAAGGATGAGAACTTTGAGATGAAATATTAATGTAAGGATTAAACAATGATAATAACAAATGTCAAGGTTAGAGGTTCCACTAATGGTATGTCAAACAAGTATAGTATAAAATCTTATTATTCAATTGGAAACCACACATAAAGGAGGTTCCAATCAGATTATAAATTTTTAACATGATTACATTAGTTATCATATTCGATTAATGCTAATACTTGTAAATTTCATCAGGCATTCATGATTATAACTTATGTTAACAACAAATCAAGTTCCTTTCATAGCTCAGGTGTCGGTTATACCATACAGTATGGGCTATGAAAGTGCCAAGCATTTATTGTACTAAGTGTTATACAATATAAATCAAGATTAGTCATTTAACACGCACAATATTAAAGAGTGAACAAGATAACAAATAGAAAACATGTTAGTTTCAAACATTAAAAAAAATAATATTACATTATACTTATTTTTACACCATTAGTGTAACCTTTTCTCCTTGACATAATAAACTTAGCTAAACATAAAAAAAATAAACAAAATAAGAACAGAAATAAGATAAAAGTTAACTAAGTAAAGGAAAGGAATTGAAAGGCATAAACTTGATATTAATTAAAGCATAGCATAAACATTACAAAAAATACAAAGAGAGAACGCAAGAGCATGATCTTGATCTCGAAACCAAGATGCCTAAATGCATGGCAAATGCCTCATTTGATAGGCCAAAATTGGAAACTATTGACTTGATGAATAATTGATGAGTAGGTGGCCAGTTCTTGAATTGGGGACAATCCTTATCTTCTCTTGTCTGCCCAAAACACCATTAATAACGTCAAAATTAGAGCCACTTGAAAACATGAAAGTTATAAGAAATTATTTAAGCTTTCTTTGTAAAACATTCAGCTCATTTGGACTTCTAGAACTCCAGATATGGGCTAAATACTGAACAGTACTCGGGCTGGAAGACAGATTCGAACTTCTTTGTTGTTGCTCTAATTTGGACTTGAAAATGACCTTTTTAGATCTTATGCTATAAACATTGTAGACCTATATCTTACCTTTCCATCCATATAAAGTAGACCTAAATTAGAGATCTACAACTCCAGATATGACCCAATTACCTAACAATGTTCCAATTTGGACTGCACCAACATCTCTTTTATAAGTTTGACCCTATTTTTTTCCTTTCAATTTCAGTTCTTAAATTCATCAATCAATTCTTTTATTTATGTGATGGGCCTGCATTTAAAATAAATATTTATCATAAATTAAAGGTATCTTATATTATTTGATATATTATTATAAAATATGTTTTAGTTAAAGAGTTATTGATACTTCAAGTGCAAAATGATGATATAAAACCTTCATAAAAATGCACTTTTAAGTATTAATCAGCCATGTATACTGATGACGTCAAAATTAGAGCCACTTGAAAACATGAAAGTTCTAGGCAATTGTCTCAGCTTTCTTGTGTAAAACATTCAGCTCATTTCGACTTCTAGAACTCCAGATATGGCCAAAATACTGAACAGTGTTCGGGCTGGAGGACAGATTCGGGCTTCTTTGTTATTGCAATAATTTGGACTTGAAAATGGCCTTTTTAGATCTTAGGCTCCATATGAAAGTTGTAGGCCTATGTCTTACCTTTCCATCCATATAACGTAGACCTAAATCTGAGATCTATAGCTCCAGATATGACCCAATTACCGAACAGTGTTCCGGTTTGGATTGCACCGACATCTCTTTTCTAAGTTTGATCATCTTTTTGCCTTTGCAATTGAAATTCGTAAAGTCATCAATCAATCCTTTCATTTATGTGATAGGCCTGCATTTAAAATGGACATTTACCACAAATTAAAGGTATCTTATATTATTAGATAAATTATTATAAAACGTACTTTAGATAAGGAGTTATTGATACTTTAAGTGCAAAATGATGATATAAAACCATGATAAAAATGCACTTTTGAGTACTAATCATATACATTCTCTGCAACCATTTCATCTTGTTTTCAAGACTACCTATAATTGACCTCATTTCTCTATTCCTTCTTAAACCTATCAACTCAATAGCTAATGTGTGAAAATCATCACCAATATGAACTCCTTTTATTGTGTATAGCTCATTATAACCTCATGAATACTACATCATTTCTTTGAATACTACACCATTTCTTATCTTTATATATCGATGTGGAATCATTTTTGCTTGACATGCTATTAACTATTTGATCCCATCATGATAGTAGTTGCATCCCAATTCTAGAACTTTTTTTTTCCCTACTTGAATGTCAGGATGTTCTCTTTTAATTGTTGTATATGTTGCTATTGCTTGATATATTAACCCCTCTAACCATGTTGTACACATCATCGGTGAAATTTGAAATTTCATCCTCTTCCGAATCATTACTTCCATCTTCCAAATCAGGTTGTTCATTATAAGCATTTGGATGCTCATTAACACCAATATTATCATTATGGAGGACTCCAGCTAATGGTGCCTATGCATACTCTCTAGTAGCTACAATGTTGGAGAACATTTTGTTAAACTTCAAACATAAAGACACCAACTTGCTTATATTTTTTTGCTCCTCTTATTTCTTACACATAACAAATGGAATTATTTAATGTAGCTTGCCTAAATAATTTGGTAATTACTAAACCTAGAATTAACCAAATTAAAGATTAATGATACAGATAAATAACTGAGATTTTGCCTTCCACCACTCATCACTTGTAGAAATTATCCTCCAATCCTTTTTGAGGCTATCCTATTTGTTCTTCAATTGTATTTTAGTGAATGCATGATCGTTTTGTTCTTTGAAAGATGTCAACAAACATTTCAAACCAGCTTTCTCAAAATAAGTATTCGATTTCATTCCCATGTCGATGGCTTTGATGCAAAGGTCACAAAAGACATGCAATATTTCTTTATTCCAATCATCTTTATCAATAGTTTTAGGACCTTCTATTCCTATTTAGATGTTAAAATTGCAAGCAAACATTATGAATTATAACATGCTAATAATTTGTGTAATATTGGATGAAAGTGTAAATGATATGTAAGGATGTAAAACAACTATCACCATAAAGAATAATTAAATTCAAAGCTGTTTATTTGTAGTAAGTATCAAACTTATATTGTGTCCTAAAACTTATTACCATTCTATAACAATTCTAGCCCTTCCATACAACATGCTTATGTCTTACAAACAACATACATCAATACTTCATGAAACATTGGTACAAATAATATACTTCATATAGTGTGTATGGTAATAGATAAAAGAGGTAATAGTCTTATATTAGATTGACATTGTCTATTTCACTAAGGTAATTCAAAAGCATTAATAGTCAGTTCCGTTTCTTCAAAAGCATTAATAGTCAGTTCCGTTTCTTTCATGATTCGAAATCTTTAACATATTAAACAACATCCAACATTTTTTTTTCCTATTAGATAATGAAATTATAGATTCTTTCTTATAAACCCTTGCCTCATAGTTCTCAAATCCCAAAAGAAACTAGTATATGCAACACTATGTAGGATCAAGTCATAAAAAGAATATCATATGAAGCAGTATAGTTTTACACTCATATGGCAAAAATAGTATCCGAATTAACAAAACAATGAATTTGCAAATCTGTATTGTTTCGACAACAATGTAAATTTTTTTAAAAATACAGATGGTTAATTAACCTAATTCACAACACTCAATTTTTGTTTCATATTGGCATCTATGCATGAAATGGTTATGCTTAATTAATAATCCTCACAGCATAATATATTCAAAATATTGTAACCCAGAACAATATACAACACCTAAACATACATGCATTTGTATAATTATCTTCAAGGTGGTGTAATTAATTAAAACATACACAAATACTCAGATATGCAATTAACATTAATAATTAAATACAAAATTATGAGAGCAATACAAAAGAAAATGGACTTTTTTTTTGCAACTATAAAAGAAGACGATTCCATTACACTATTTCCATTTAAATATTCGTGTTATATGTGAAGATAGAAGGTATAATAGATATCCAAAACTGTTCACGGTGAAAAAACTAAACAAGTGAAAAAATGATACAAATGGTAATATAATTTTTTTATTAAGCAAATCTATAAGATCAAGAGCTTAACAAGGCATATAAGGTAGAAAAACAAAAGGGAAAATTATTATTGACAGTAAAGGAGAGACCTTTTTTAGAGTGGGTGTGTTTGTAAGCTTAAATTTTTGCGTGTGAGAGGGAGGAGGGATAAACATAGTGAGTAGAAATGAGTGCAATTCAATTTGCAGCAACTTCATAAGATCAGGAGCTTGGCAAAGCGTCTTAGGTAGAAAAATAAAAGGGAAAAACTTCTTTAATAGTAAAGGAAAGAACTTTTTGCTGTGATTGTGATATCAAATTTTTATGTGTAAGAGGGAGGGGGGATCTACTAGGTAAGAAGAAATAAGTGCAATTCTAATTTTTGACAGTAGAGGAGAGAATGTTTAAATCAATTTAGTTGGGAAAATGACATTATTATCTAATAACTTTTTCTCTCTCTCTCTAGATAGCCTGTTAGTGGATGACTAAAGTGAGGTTGCCACTAGTTAGCAACTATAATTTTCAACTTTTTATGAACCGCATGTTTAACCATAAGTGGTGATGGGTGTTGCAATATCGCAGTCATATAAATTAGTTACCCTAACTTAAAACACAACACATAAGATAATATAGAGTAAGCAAGAGGTCAATCCCATGAGGAAGATTTAAGTCAGATTTTTATGTTAGATGATATGCAACTTGGGAGGGTTTTGGATGTTATCTAGGCTAAGGAAAAAGAAATTAGAAAACTATTAAATGAAATTAAATAAAATCAGAAAATTATCAAGAGAAAAAACCTTGGTTGCAAGTACATATCCACCTACAAAAATCAGAATTGATCATGAAAATGAAATATCAATTTAGATTCTTAATATTTATCTCTTCTTATCATTGGTTAGTTAACTAACCTTAACCATCAAACAACCATAATGTCCGCATTAGTAATTTAATTCAATGGCAGCTGTAAGAACTAGATAAGTTAATTAATCAAGAAAACATAACTATTTATAGTCTATGTTTGATTTGATTGAATGTTCTCCCTCATATTAATAATGGAGATCCGTCACAATCATTAAACTCAGTTGCTTCACAAGTTCATATACCACAACTTCGGCTTTGATATCAAACTTAGCAATAGATTGTCTACAATAATAACTCAGAGTCCGCTCTAACAATTAAAATAAACAATCATAAAAAAAATAAGCATAAGAGAACAAACATATTCATCATATAAACTGAAAAGAAAAGGTAAAATAAATCTCATAGTTCTTAAAATTCGAAGGTTCTTGTGTCCTTGCAACCAAGAAAAAGTGTTTAGCCTAGTATATTTGTTGAATAACTAATCAAAAAGAAGAAAAAATGCATAATTTTGAGTTTCTTAGAGGAGGGGGCGTTTTTCTCCTTTTGGCTGGCTATTCCCCTTCTTTTCTCTCATTCTTTTTATATCCTATGAAACCCTGGTTTTTATTTTACAAAATAGTCATCTCTTAAGTAGACATTTTATATTTAAGTATTTCAATAACTATTTTTCAAAAAAAAAAAGATTTGCATGAAATAAAAACTTGGATATTGGTTTAGATACTTCAAAACGTAATTTGGACTTGTTTCTTCATGAAACCTGTTTGCTGACAAAATTCAGTTGTCATCTTTAAAAAATCATATCTCCCTCATATGACATCATTTTTGGTTGAAAATTTAAGAGTTTATACACCTTTGAGTCAGGAATCCAAAAAGATTTAGGACTTCTATAACTTTAGATATTCAAGGTGGAATGGCCGAAGGTCAATATTAGTAGATTATGAGATTTGACTTTGAAAGCTGTAATTTCCGTAGTCTTTCTTATTTTATTTTCTTGCCTTAGATGTACAAAAAGGTATGGATGTTAGTTTTTTTAATGCCATTGGAATTATTTCATTTGACCTCTAGAGCTCACGCTTTGCATAGAATATCAACTTAAGGTTAAATCTGCCAATTACCTTAAATTTACTCTTTTTCGCATCTTTCATCCAAAAGTACAATCAAAACATACAAGAAACAATATCAAGGCATTATATATATAAAGCATAGGTAAAACACAAGTTAAATATAGGTGAAACTATTGAGTAATATGGATGTATCGATGAGTCCTATCAAATTCAACCCACGTTTAAAACATAACCAAATATTTTTGGGTTGTGGCTTAGCTTTACCTTAGTTGCAGTTGTATTACCAAATGATACTTAAATTGATTGTTTTCTATGGCCAAAAAGCCAAAAAGAACCACCTCATCTTTACATCCAAAGAAATACTTCAAAATAATATAATCAATCACTGAAACCAAATTTATATTTACTTTTTTCAATAAAGAAAATATAATATGATGTAACTTGTCAAGTTTAAAAAATAAAGAAAAGGATTCTATAAAGTACAATCCATTTGTAAAAATTACAATTACAGGTAATCAAATTATAACTTCTAAGAACACATATATCATTTATATGAAAATGCCCTAATGGTATCCAAATTGGAGATTCATAACAATTTAATTTACATCTTTTACAATAAGTTTTCGAATAATAAATAATCAATAAGTAAGAGAGGGTCAATTAACTAAATTATTTATAATATTCATAAAACTTGATCTAAATTAACTGAACAACTCTTTAATTTTTTAAGATAATTCAGTTAAAAAATAATAATTTGATTTTATTATGATTTTAAATTTTTAAAATTAAAAAAAAAACAACTTTAACTATTTTTTTTTAAAATCTCATCATAACTAAAAGTCTATTATAAACCAAAAATTCATTAAATCAAACCCAGCAAAAAATAATTTAACTAAATATTTATTAATTCAAATTGCACTTATTCAATTATAACAAATATAAAACCGAAACAAATTGATTAGTTTAGCTCTTTCATTCTATTTGAATCAATATTTCAAAAAGAAAATTGGGTGGATTTGTTTTTTCAAATTGAATCCTTTATCTTTAGTAGTAGGGACAATACAGAAAATGAAATTCTCAACTTAACTAGTTTAAAATGCTTACAATCTAACCTTAAAGGGTGTAACTCAACTAGTCAGACTCCAGGTTTGCTTTATAGAAGTCACCAGTTTGAGTCTTACAAATCTCAAGGCCACTAAAGACTTATACGGTCGTTTATTTCAAGGCATGTGGGATTAATTGAAGTACGTGCAAGTTAACCTAGACACCTAAGTAATAAACAAAAATGCCCACAATTTATTTTATGATTCTTAGGTTTATTGTTGTAAAGGTATTGCCTTTCAAAACCTAGATGCTAGCTCTAGCATATATTTCATGGTTTGAGATTGTTGAATCTTGGCTCCTCCACATACATCGTCCCTTGTGAGTATTTTTTTAACATAATAAAAAAATTTATAAAGTAACATGGTTGAAAAAATAATTGGAAAACTAGCACACTTTCACAAGTCATTTGCGATTTATTTCGAATTAAAGACCAAGTATTTCTTTTTTCTTCCTCTCACTTCCTCCCTCTCACCACCACTCAATCTCTCTCTCCACACCATCAGCCCTAAAACACACATCTCTCTATAAAACACTCATATATCTCTCCCTTTTTAGCTCTACCTAGGGGTGAGCAAAAAAACTGAATAACTGATTAAACTAGAAAAAAACCAAATAAACCAAATAAAAAAAACCAAATTAATCGATTAAAAGATCATAAAAAGGTTCTAGTTTGATTCGATTTTGGTTTCCAAAGTCTAGAATTGATTGAATCGAACCTATTCAACCAGGCCAACTCTTATAAAAAAAAGTATAACTAAGATAATTTTTTGTATTCCTAAACCTAGAGTAGCATTCTTTAAAGACAATTAGTCGCCCCCTCCATTTACTCTTTGTGTTTCTCTTCTCTTTGATCTTTCTCTATACTCTGCATCCTATAATTATTAGGAATTATTAGGCTCTTACTGCTCCATGTTGTCCTCCTATAATAGACACACATTTCTTCACTTTTTATTTTAATTCCTTTAGTTCTCCTATCAAAGGCATACCTCTCTTTACTTTTACTTTTGCTTTTAATCTTTTTATGCTTTTTTTTTGTCTATTTCTCACATAACCTTGTAATTGTTATATAATTTTGCATTCTCATGTAACCGAAGAAGATTGTTATGTCAAACTAGTAAAAGACTTTTCTGTGCTTTTCTTGATATTGGTCTTATGAGGACAACAATTGGACATCGAGTTTGGCTATTTATTGAAAAGACCAAGTATAAAAACACCACATACTCAATAGATGGTGTGGATCTATGTAAACTATTTGTAATTGGTTTCCTTTCATTCTAGTTTTACATTTGAATAATTGATATCTTCTTTTTATTTTTCCTTTTTTTTCCAGTCAAATGACTTATTTTCTTTCATTTTGTTCTGTGTATCTTTTGCATAAAGTTTAATTTTTGGATAAGGATCTAACAAAAAGAAAATTACGGTTGGATTTCTGGATATTATGCACGCCCAACCGATTTAACTTTTTGAGAAAGCCAAGATTTCTTAGAAATAGGCACAAAGCTATGAAAATTGAAATAAGTTGTATTGGTTTAAATTGGTTTGGTAGGGAAAAAATGAAATCAAACCTAGTATGGTTGGTTCGAACCGATTTTCGATTTAGCTAAAAAACTTGAGAAAAAATAATTTTGGTTTGGTTATTTATTTTGGCCTAAAACTAGATCGAATAAAAAATGCTCACCCTTAGCTCTACCTGTGACAACCACACCTTCTCTCTTTAACAGCGATGAGTTTTGAATTTTTCAACTAAAACAACCACCATTCCTCACCCTTATCACTAACATTTAACTAGTGTTAATTTGATTTTATTGAATTTTAAGGTTTTGAATTAGACATTAGGTTAATTAGATATAATTGAAGTTATTAATTAGATATAATTATGTTATTTTGTTTAATTATTAGTTATTTTAGGTTTTTCTTTATTGTGCATTAACAAAAATTATGTGTTTGAAATGTTAGTGTTGATTTAGGTTAAATTATGGATTAGTTTAATTAGTTAAATTTTTAGTTGATAGTTTGGTTATTTTGTTAAATAATCATTTTTGTTGTTGTTGTTGATTGGAATTAAAAAGATTATGTAATGAAATAATATTAATTTAGATTAAATTATGAATTATATTGAATCTAGTATAAAATAATAATACTAGTTATGAAATTCATGAACTCGCTTTGATAATTTTGTTATGGTATC
This sequence comes from Populus ilicifolia, assembly GCA_015708895.1. Taxonomy (NCBI): domain Eukaryota; kingdom Viridiplantae; phylum Streptophyta; class Magnoliopsida; order Malpighiales; family Salicaceae; genus Populus; species Populus ilicifolia. Next base: position 83,187 of record SRLM01002343.1, on the reverse strand, counting down.
ATAATTTGATGAATGCAGGTATTCGCTGATTAATATGATGAATGTGGATGTTCACCGATTAATTTAAGTTTTGTTGATAATTGATGCACTTTGATTAACCCTAAAATATTAATAAAATATAATTACATTTTGTTGTGTTGTTTGACAAAATGTTTGATAATTTAGGAATGCTATGTTTCTATGATGGTGTCTTTTTTAATACTGATAATGGTATCGCTTATAATGGAGGAAGCCATGAATTCCTAACTACTACATTAGACATGTCCCTTAACGAATAATCAAGAATGGTATGTAATTGACTTAGCTGGAATATGTTTAAAATAAAAGTTGAAATTACTTAGAGAATGTTACAAACTAGGGTTAGTCAAGCTCGTTATGTCTGTGTACCAATATGTAGTGACAGAAGTGTTATTCAATGTTTGGGTTTGCTAGGATTAATGAGATTAATATGCAAAAGCTTTACTTAAATAGTAGACTTAGATGAGGACACTCTTTTCGTATGGAATTAACCTAGTTTCCAAGTAACTCTTAGAGAACTACATAAGCATCACGAGTAGATGGTCCATCTAAGTTAAGTGGTAATACTAGCAGATAAGTATTGGTGCTGAAAATTATTAATATGAAATCTCAGTTGGGTATGACATATGTTTCAAATTACTATAGAGAAGCATAATCAAGTGATGATGAAGATGAGTGTCACATTGATAGAGTTGTTGTTAATAGAGAAGATAGGGACGCTGAGTTAGGTGAACTTGTTAATCAATACATGACACCACATACTCTTAAATTTGAGGTTGTTTATATAAATGACCAATATGAATGCAATGATTGGACTGATAGTCATTCTTTCATGCAAAACATGTTTAAAAAAAGATGAATTGTTAGGTGTCTTCTATTTCTTCAGGTATATGTATTTTAAATTATTTGATTACTAGAATTAATGACATTTTAAATACTAACTTATATTTTAACTTATAATTTACTAGGAGATGATTATATGTGAAGATATTGATGAGATGAGATGTATTGTGACCAACACCATATTCAATTTATATCATGACATTCTTCAAAAATTAAGGAGGTTAAGCATCTTGAAATAACATTAGCAGGAGATAAGATCATTTATCGTAAGAGTGTCAGGGATGCTAGACCATCCATAAGCATCTTAAACCCGTTAATGAGAGGCCGAGGTCCATCTACAAGCTGGAACAATAGTGGTACTCCTCAAACCTGTATGGATATATGTATATAGATATTACATACCCGATCTTGAGTTGAACAAACTAGGAAGGTTATTATATATAATTATATGTTATCATAATTATGAATAAATGTATAATTAGTTTAATTTTTAATAAAATATTATGTTGTCTTAATTGTTATTATACATTTGTTATTTGTGATTGAATATATTACACTTTACTTATGTGAATTGTGTTTTAATAATAGAGAACTTATTATTTATAATTGTTTGAATTATTTATTTATTTATTTATTGTAGGGAGTTGATGACATAATATACTGCTCTTTGATGTTTATGTTAAAAGAGTCACATATATCATCTATGAAACACAAGTTGCAGATGTCATGTGTGACTCTCTCAACTATGCTAGATTCCTAATTATTTCTCTTTCTATGCTGTTTTACAATTTTTTTTTAAGTGCGTACTTACAAAAGCACTCGTCCTTCTTTCCTCTTTATTAAAATCTACATGGATTAGGATTACCTGATGGTTAATAATTTTTTAATTTATATTTGATTTTGTATTATAATTTGACTGGATTTACTCTTTCTCGGTTTAATTTAGGTCTCGTTTGTTTGTTGGAAAGTAGTTTTTTTAAGTGAATTTCAAAAAAATAAATTATTTTTTAATGTTTGATAGTATAATGAAAAATAAGTTGAAAAATATTTTTCAGTGTTTGGTTATATCATGAAAAATGAGCTGGAAAATAAATTATTAATATTTTATTTTTCTCAAGTTTATTAAAATAATGAAGAATAAATCTTATGAATTAAAAAAATAATTTCACAAATTATCTCAAATAAAATAAATAATAATCAAAATAATAGAAATCAAATCCAAAAACAAAACAAATTGAAAGATGAAGAAATTAAAATAATAATAATAAAAAATTTATAAATTAGTTCAAATAAATAAGTAACAATCAAAATAATGAGAATCAAATTTGATAAATAAAAATTTTCAATAAAAAAATGATAAGAAAAAGGTGAATAACAATTATAAAAATAAGGATCAAAGTTATTATAAAAATTAAATTCTAAGGGGTAAAATTAAAAAAAAATATTCAAATATATATATAACAATTCAAAATTTGAGGATTAAATTTGATATAATTAGAAATAATATGAAATTTTTGAATTTTTCACAACTTCTGAAAAGTGTTTTCCATTCAAAATAAAAGAAAAATACTTTTTTAAAAATGAAGTTAAATTTTTATTTAACTAGAAAGTATTTTTTGTTAATTAAAAAATATTTTTAATTAATTAATTTTTTTAATAACAAATAAACATAAAATAAAAATAAAAAGTAGTTTACTATAAGCTATTTTTAGAAACAAACGCAGCTTAGGTTTTTAAACTTTTAAGCTCTAATTTTAAAAAATTAAAAAACAAAAAAGAAAGAAAGAAAGAAAGAAAGAGAAGAAGGCTGAAATCAATAATCAAATCAAATTTATCATAATGAGCAGCACGCAGATGAAGCTGACTAGAGCTCATTCAAAAAATCGTAAGCATTCTCTCCAGCAACGTATCTTTCAAAACTAAGTTTGGGGAAGGTAGCTTTAAGTGCCTTTTGCGTGCTCCAGGGGACACCATTATGCTTTCTCGAAGAATTCCACTTTGAATTGGTAGTTTTGTCCGTTCAAAAAGCCATTGAAGCTTGAAAGGTTCGATCCCCAAGAGAAGTACGGCAGCTCTATAATTTGTACCGATCCTCAATAATGTTTCTAGCAATTGAGCGCATCTTCCTCTATATGATCCTTTCTCTCCAAACAATAATGATCTCTTGCAAGTTGAGTGCCGTAGAATGGAACTGGGGGGACTACGAGGATAAAACAAATACATTGAGCGTACGACTTTCTATTAGGACATCCTTAAGGATATCTGAACATGTTGATCTGGACGTGTCCACTTATTTAGCATGGGGTCAGCCTCCATTAGTGGTTGCTGATGGGCTCTTCAATGGGATGGATTCCTTCAATGTACACAACTAATCGTGTATGTGATCAAACAGCATTGCCCCCTTGTGGTGGTGGTATCTTAAAACACAGGCTCCAATGTCACCGAGGCCTTACAGAGGCACTGATTTTGAAGGAAAAGAGAGGAGATTCTTCTCATCATTTCTTAATTACAACTCTAAATAAGAATCCCCACCGCCGCTCGTTCTTGGATCTCAAGGGGTGATGTGTAGCGACAACAAAAGGAACAGCGCCTTTGAATTCCTTCCATTTTAACCCCTGATATTCCACTCACCTCACACTTGCCAGTCTAACCTCTTTGCAAAGAAAGTGGTGCGGTCACCTTCGATCATATTGGCCTTTCAGAAAGTAGTGCGTCAGAATCCCCACCGCCGCTCGTTCTTGGATCTCAGGGGGTGATGAGTAGCGACAACAAAAGGAACAGCGCCTTTGAATTCCTTCCATTTTAACCCCTGATATTCCACTCACCTCACACTTGCCAGACTAACCTCTTTGCAAAGAAAGTGGTGCGGTCACCTTCGATCATATTGGCCTTTCAGAAAGTAGTGCATCAGAATTCAGCTTCGGTTTGGTCAGAAAGAACCTTGCAACTTCATTTTTGCTCAAAATTGCTTTCATGGCCTGGCAGAGGTAAACAGAACTCCGATGCTATGGATGAACATCAATTTTGGAGCCATTCACACCGGTGTATGATTTCAATGGATAATTATCAATATTGCATTTTTCGGGGTCCAACCGTGATAGGAAAGAAAGCTTTCAAGATCCACTAATTAACGTGACTTGCCGTCATAACTCTCTCTGTCCTCTTGGAGCAATTAAGGCCTTCTATGGAGTACAAAACTGCGGCCAAGTCCGCATGGTGTGGTCATGTTGAAGGGATAGCCATGGAAATTATACCCGTGACGAACAGGAAATAAAGCTGTGATCCTCACACCAAAATGCCACGATTAGTTAAAAATATATTTTTATTAAAATTTTATATTATTATTTTATATTTAAAATATCAATAACTCTTAAGCATAATATATTTTATAATATTATATCTAATACTATAAAATATTTTTAATTTATAATAAATAATTATTTTAAATATAAACTTATCACATAAATAAAAGAATTAAATAATGAATTTAACTTCTAAAATTTAGAAGATAAGAAGATGATCAAACTTAAAATAAAAATGTTAGTTTAATTCAAACTGAAATACCATTCGATTATTGAATTATAATTGGAGCTGTAAAACTTGAATTTAGATATGTTCTATATAAATGGAAAGTTAAGATATAAATCTAAAATTTTCATAAGAGTTTAAGATTTAAAAATGTTGTTTTCAAGTTCAAATTATAGCAATAATAGAGAAGTTTAAATATATCCTACAACCTAGACATTATTTAGTGTTCAGCCCATATTTCAAGTTTTAGAAATCCAAATGTATTGAAACTTTTTTTTTGTTAAAAAGCTGAGACAATTTTCTAAAACTTTCATGGGACAATCTATTCAAATTCTGATGTTAGCAATGATGATTTGTTCAAATAAAAAGATAAGGATTGCCACCAAGTTAAGATGTGGCTACCCACTCAACAATTAATCAACAAATCAATAGTTTTAAATTTTAACCTATAAAAAGATGCATTCGCCATGCATTTAGGTATCTTGATTTTTATATCAAGATCATATTCTTTTTTTCTCTTTATATTTTTGTAATGCTTAAGTTTTGATTATATTAATTTCTTGTTTACGTTTCTCATTTCCTTTCACTTACTTAGTTAATTTATATCATATTTATGTTTCTTTTTTATTATATTTAGATAAGTTTATTAGGTTAAGATGACAAGGTTACACTAATGATGTAAGAATAAGTATAGTATAAACTTAACATAGACTTTAATGTTTAATACTAACATATTTTGTATTTGTTATCTTGCTCACTTGTAATACTTTGCTTGTTAAATGGTTAATCTAGATTTATGTTATATAACCCTTGGTACAACAAATACTTGGCACTTTCATAGCCCAACCATATGGTATAATCGGTAACTATGTTATAAAAGAAACTTGATTTGTTGTTAACATAAGTTATAATCATAAATACCTGACAATATTTACAAGTATTAGCATTATTCAAATAAGATAACTAATGTAATTATTTTAACAATTTATAATCCGATTGAAACTTTTTTTGTGTGTGGTTTCCAATTGAATAATAAAAAGAGTTTATACTATACTTGTTTGAAATACCATTAGTAGATCCTCTAACCTTGACAATTGTTTTTATCATTGTTTAATCTTCACATTAATCTTACATCTCAAAGTTTTCTTTAATTTATTATTGTTGTTGTTGTTTATAATTTATATAGTTAACCTCCCTGCGATTCGATTCCGATCTTGCCAGGTTATTTATTACTTCAACACTCCTGCATTTAGTATAAGACATCAATCTTTTGGCCGTGTTAAGTTTTTGACGTCGTTGTCGAGGAGATAAATTCTTGTATAAATATAATTTTTATTTTATTTTTTCTTTTCACTTTTTATTTTATCTAACTATTGCTTCTTTTATTTATTTTATTTTTTTTGCTTTTCTTCCTTTTATTCTCTTTCTACTCGTAAATGAGAGTGTAGTCACATACATTAAGTGGTACATTTTATAGGGTATCCTCATTATTTAAAAAAAATATGGTAAAAAAAGATAACCTGTCATTTCATAATGAGAATACCTGTGTTAGAACACTTAGAGACCACAAGAATCATATAAGAACAAGTGCTCCCTCATACATAGTTTTCCCTCCTAATGCATCTCATTTTAATTTTAAGCAAGACATTATTCAACTTTTACCTTCCTTTCATGGCTTAGATTTAGAAAATGCATACTTGTATTTAAGGGAATTTGAGGAGGTCTGTAACAGCTATAATGACTTAAATTATAGTATGATTAGTACTAAAAAGTGCATTTTTATTAATGTTTTATGTCATCATTTTGCACTTGAAGTATCAATAACTCGTTAACTAAAGCATGTTTTATAATAACATATCTAATAATATAAAATACCTTTAATTTATGGTAAATATTTATTTTAAATGTAGGCCTATCATATAAATGAAAGGATTGATTGATGAATTTAAGAACTAAAATTGAAAGGATAAAAAGATGGCCAAACTTAGAAAAGAGATACTGATGCAGTCCAAAACGGAACACTATTTGCTAATTAGGTCATATCTGGAGCTGTAGATCTCAAATTTAGGTCTATTTTATATGGATTTAAAGGTAAGACATAGATCTACAACTTTTATATGGAGCCAGAGATCTAAAAAGGTCATTTTCAAGTCTAAATTAGAGTAACAAAAAAAAAAACTGAATTTGTCCTCCAACCTAAGCATTGTTTAGTGTTCGGCCCATATTTGAAGTTTTAGAAGTCTAAATGATTTGAATTTTTTACACTAGAAAGCTGAGACAATTTTCTAAACTTTTATGTTTTCAAATGGTTCCAATTTTGACGTTATCAATGACATTTTAGGCAGACAAGAGAAGATAAGGATTGTCACCAAGTCAAGAGTTGGTCACCCACTCATCAATTAGTCATCAAATCAATAATTCTGAATTTTGGCCTATAAAAAGAGGCATTTTCATGCATTTAGACATTTTGATTTCAAGATCATGCTCTTGTTTTCTCTCTTTGTATTTTTTGTAATGTTTATACTTTGCTTTCATTACTATCACATTTATGCCTTTCATTTACTTAGTTAACTTTTATCTTATTTATGTTCTTATTTTTTATTTATTTTTCTTTCTTTCATTATGTTTAGCTAAGTTTATTATGTCAAGGTAAAAAGGTTACACTAATGGTACAGGAATAAGTATAGTGTAAACTTAATAAATATAAACTTTAATGTTTCATACAACATGTTTTGTATTTGTTATCTTGTTCACTATTTAATACTTTGCTTGTTAAATGACTAATCTTGATTTATGTTTTATAACACTTGGTACAACAAATGCTTGACACTTTCATAACCCATATTGTATGGTATAACCAACACCTGAACTATGAAAGGAACTTGATTTGTTGTTAACATAAGTTATAATCATGAATGCTTGACGAGATTTACAAGTATTAACATTAATTGAATAAGATGACTAATGTAATCATATTAACAATCTATAATCTAATTGGAATCTCTTTTGTGTGTGGTTTCTAATTGAATAATAAGAGTTTATACTATACTTGTTTCATATACCATTAGGGAATTTTCTAACCTTGACATTTATTGTTATCATTGTTTAATACTTACGTTAATATTCCATCTCAAAGTTTGCATCATCACCATCTTCTTCTTCTCCTTCTTTTTCTTTATTATTATTATTATTATTATTATTATTGATACTACTACTACTACTACTACTACTATTATTAGTATTGTTATTGCTATTATTATTGTTGTTGTTGTTATTGTTACTATTATTATTGTTTTTTTTTATTATTGTCATCTATAATTTATACAATTAACCTCTTTGTGGTTCTACCCCGGTCTTACCAGATTATTTATTACTTCGACACTCCTGCACTTGGGAGAAGACATCAATCTTTTAGTCTTGTGATAGCATGAACACTATCAGATTAAAGCTTTTTTCTTATTCTTTAAAAGATAAAACTGAAACATGGCTACAAAATTTAAGACAAGGATCCATTAGTGCTCGAGATGAATTGTAATAACAGTTTTTAAAGAAGTTTTTTCATTTTCATAGAATAAACTCTTTAAAAAGATAAATTGTCATTTTCACTAAAAAATTAGGAGAAACATTTTACCAATATTGGGATAGGTATCGAGACACACTTAATACTTGCCCTCATCATGGTTTTGAAATATGAAGATTGGTTTCATATTTTTATGAAGGGTTAACTCCTAAAAATAGATAAATGGTGAAATTGATATACAATGAAATTTTTGAAGATAAAGACCCTAATGAAGCAGTAAAGTACGTAGATTTGCTAGTTGAAAATACTTAAAATTAAGACACCACATGTACTTATAGGTTAACAAGTAAAACTTAACCTCATATATCTAGTGGGGGTATATATAACATTAGGGAAGATTATGGCCTCCAAGCCAAATTTGCATCGTTAGCTAGAAAAGTCGAGGCACTAGAATTGAAAATGAGTGGTTAATTAAAATTTATTTAAAACATTGTGTGTCAAATCTGTGAAACCAATAAACACTCAACCAATGATTGTGCAATTATGCCTTTTTTCAAGGAATGCCTCCATGAGTAAGCCTATGCTTTAAACAATTTCTAAAGGCCTAATCCTAACTCATACTCGCAAACATACAATCTTGGTTGGAGAAATCACCCAAAATTCAATTGGAAGAGTGATAACAAAAACTTCATAGCCACCATTCCAAGCACACTATAATTTTCAAAATTCTCATGGTTATACACCTTCTTATATTACACCTTTTAAAAGAAATCTTAAGAAAACATTGCATGCATTCATTGAAAAGTAGGAGACAATCAACTCTTAAAATACTTAAACCATGACATATTTAAAGGATGATCTTGCAAAACTCACATCTACTCTTAATTTTCAAGAGAAAGGTAAGTTTTCATCTCAACCACAGCAAAATCTCAATAGGCAATACAATATAAATGTAAGTAGTTTTGGAAGCCAACACATAAATTAAGTCAAATTAGTTATCACTCTTTTTATTGGTAAGGTTATTGAAAAACTCACTCTTAAACTTTGTATAAAAGATGATAAGTTAATCTCCCTAGGTAAAGAAGGAGTTAAATATAAACATTGTAAAGAAAAACTGATTCCCTACCAGCACTTTCATTTCTTCATGCCATAACCAAACAAAAAGAAGTCAATCATGATTTTAAAATCTTTAAAACTTCTAAACATGAAGGAATCGAAGATAGGAAAGACATTGAAAATGTTGATATAGATCTTTTATTAAGATTGACAATAGATTCAACATGCGACATCACACTAATCGATGATTACTTTCCTAATGAATCTTTACTTTCTTTTAGTTTAATGCCTTGGTTTGTTAAAAATATTAATTTTTTTGCTTCAGGATTTTTACTAGTTCAATAGAGTACCGAAGACAAAGGAAAGTTTTTGAACGAAGTAAAGAACATTTATTGGGATGAGCCTTACTTATTCAAATATTATCCTAATCAAATATTTTAAAGACGCATTCCGAACAAAGAGGTAAGTAGTGTCATTAAACTTTATCATTCTAAGGTATGTAAAAGTTATTTTTTGTCAATAAAGATGATTGTTGAAATCTTACAATGTGAATTTTATTGGCCCATCATATTTAAGGACATACATATGCTCTGCAAAACCTGTGAAAATTGTCAAAAGTTAGGATTTATTTCAAAACATAAAGAGTCCTTAGATAATCTTTTATTTGCTCTTCAAACATACTTGTATCATGTGTTTCATGATTTATGACCTCATTTTTATAAAGAACATGCTCAACATAGTCTTGAAAATCTGACTATAAAAAATCATGTTTGCTAGTTTTTAAGAAAATTTGATAGGAAGTCTATCCCTAACCTATGGAAGGCATTTAAATTGTTCTTGGATGTAAAATCAAGGGAAGATGTAAGTTACAATCACAACTACAATTTAAGCCTTAGTTTGTAAGAATGTGTGTCTTTTGATTTTATTAATAACATAATATTTATGTTTTGTTATTTCTTATATTTGTTTAAGTGTGTTCTAAGCTTGTCAATACTCGTTACTTTAGGTGATATCTTCTATATTCTATCTTTCTACCTTATAACATTGAGGACAATGTCTTATTTTGGTTAAGGGGAGAGGGTGTAGTTGATATAAAAAACTAACTAACTACTTTTGTTTTTAATAAAATCATTTGACAAAACTGTTATTACTAGGATGACATAATAAGAGAAAATTTTATTGACTCTTGAGATACATCTTGGTCAATATAATCTTAATCAATATTTTCTAATGGTTATTTGCAATATTCATAACAAGATCTATGACATACTTCTCTTGAAATATTCAAGTTTATAAACTCTTGCATTATTATCAATTGATTATGCTCATATACTTATTTAACAAATATTCATAAGCCTTTATTTTTACACATATACTTTAACATATGATTGTGGAACGCATATTAAATTATTATATTATTTATGTTCTTTTGTTAAAGGTAACAACTAAGAAAAATGGATAGTATATAATTTATTTAAAAAATGATAATAAATGTTTTTAAATAAATAAATAAAAATATATATAAGTTTGGTTTTGTAGCCTTTTTAACCTAAGCAATTAAGCTCGAATGGGTGTTTTAACACCTAATACATTAAAGTTAACTAACTTGGAAGCTATTGGCCCAAAGCTTGTTACATGAATTAAGAAGAAAAGTTTAAGAAAATCAAACATTGCACTATCTACATATCAGTATCTACAACCTGAGCTACTAAGATCATAGAGATGTCTCAACAACTAATGTCTTAAGACCAACTAGTTTGAGAGTCATTGGTCGAAAGCTTATTACATGAGTTAAAGATGCATTGTGTTATATATATATATAAAAGAAAAAAAAAAGATAATAATTTCAACCCAAGAAAGTTAACCTTAGAAAAACATTAGAACATAATTTTGTTTTCTACCAATAAAAGCCCCATCATCTATGTTTTCATACTTTGAGTACATAAAAAGAAAGTTTATTAATATCTTTTTTCAATAGTATGAAACAAATATATAAATTAATGAGAGTTTGTTTACTTGAATAGATTGAGTGCATAAAAAGAATGTTTATTAATATCTTTTTTCAAATAACAACATAGAAGTTTGAATCTGTCATGTAACTTAGACACTATTTAGTGTTTAGCTCATATCTCGAGTTCTAAAAGTTTAAATGCACTGAATTTTGTTTTATTGGAAAGCTATGATACTTTTCTAGAATTTTTATAAAGACAATCTATTCAAATTCTTATGTTAGCAATGATGTTTTGTTTAGACAAGAAGATATGGATTGTCACCAAGTCAAGATGTAGTCACCCACTCAATAATTAGTCAACAAAACAATAGTTCTAAATTTTAGCCTATAAAAGGAGACATTTGCCATGTATTTTAGACATCTTGGTTTTCAGATCAAGATCATGTTCTTGCTCTCTCTTTATATTTTTATAATACTTAAGTTTTGATTATATTAATCTCTTGTTTATACTTCTAATTTTTTTCATTTATTTAGGTAATTTACATCTTATTTATATTCTTATCTTGTTTATTTATGTTTTTTTCTTTCATTATGTTTAGTTAAGTTTATTATATCAAGGTGATAAGGTTATACCAAAGGTGTAAGAATAAGTAGTATAAACTCAACATCGACTTTAATGTTTGATGCTAACATGTTTTGTATTTGTTATCTTAATCACTTCTAATACCTTGCTTGTTAAATAGTTAATCTATATTTATATTGTATAACCCTTGGTACAATAAATACTTGACAATTTTATAGTGCAATCGTATGGTATAACTAACACTTGTGCGTGGAAGGAACTTGATTTGTTGTTAACATAAGTTATAATCATGAATACCTGACAATATTTACAAGTATTAGCATTATTCGAATAAGATAACTAATATAATCATATTAACAATTTATAATCCGATTGGAACCTTCTTTGTGTGTGATCTACAATTAAGTAATAAAAAAAAGTATATTATACTTGTTTGAAATACCATTAGTGAATCATATAACCATAACAATTGTTTTTATCATTGTTTATTCTTCAAATTAATCTTATACCTCAAAGTCATTTTTAACTTATTCTTCTTCTTAGTATTATTATTATTACTATTATTGTTGTTGTTATTATTGTTGTTTATAATTTATATAATTAACCTTCTTGTTATTCGATTTCGATCTTGTTGAGTTATTTTGATACTCTTATATTTATAAAAAAAATATCAATATTTTGGTCAACCACCTTACTACTTTATTGAAAAGAAATCATATAATATTGTTGAAATATCAGTGATCTTATGCAAACGCTCGAGGATTGAAGAAGAGGATCAGAATAAGGTGTCAAAGAACCATCTAAACCCAAAAACTTAAACTTTTAGGTGATGTTCCAAGATATAATTTATATTATTCTTTAATACATCTCTTCAAGTGAAAGCCTTTTAGGTTTGAAACTTGCACGGATTTATTTTACCTTGTACTTAATTTTTATCAAATAAATAGGAATAGTAAGATTCAAACTTACAACCATTTAGTTATTAAGACTCTGATATCGTATCAAAGAATCATCTCAATTTAAAAATTTAAATTTTTAAATAAAATTTTAAAATATAATTTATATTATTTTTTAACATAAAATATATTTTTATTAAGAAACTAAATAGTTTTGATACTAGTAGTAAACTAAGGCATAAGAATCCCTGTAGAATTAGGAAAATAATTTTTTTACCGCGTTCAAGAATGGTTTCGAGTCATGTCTATGTCATCGTTATTACCAGTGATACTTGTAACAATAAAAAACAGGGACGGCCTCCGTCTGCTGCCCGAAACTTTTGCAGTGTATCATGTCTCTCCTAGGTGGTTCACATTCCTATCTTGCCTTCCAATTAAACCCAGCTTCCACCCATGCCTCTCTCTTCAATTATTTCACCGATGGATCTGAGATCCGAGATTTAAAATCATTGTTTAATGTTCCTCAATGAGTAACAATTTATACTCCTTGGTACCAACAACAATTTTGAATGCTGGCAACACAGTCAATTAAACAGCAAAGAAAGAAAATATCACTATACTATATCTGTTACTTGTACCAAAATAACAAAACACAAGCAACAGATAACAAGACACCATGGAATCATGAATGACAAGCGTCACAACGGAAGCTGAAATTAGTAGTCAGGGAGCCGAGCCAACCACCCAATCTTCCAAACTAGCTTGCCGTTGATTTCTTGAGTATATTGCAACCTGTAAATGGTTGTCCATACATTAGCTATAAGCCAACTATCATAATATCATTTGATATCAAAAACTCTTTTGGGTGTAAATCCCAATTCCCCGTGTGTTCTATAATTATAAATTCTTTCATACTCAAGGAATCCAATTTCTCAATCATATTTATCATAGTATGCAGACCACAGAACTTTGCTGCATGAATTATATTTTTATTCCTATCTATTGTAACATTGTGATTCAGTCAAGCATTCAAGGAACATAAGAGACACAATATAATATGGGGAATTGTTAATAAACCTGCTTCATTCATTGTTTGCATGCAGATAGAAAAATGCAGCTTAAGAAATGACATGAAACGAACCTGTCATGCAAATGAGAACGTTGTCCTTGCCAAAACTCGAAAAGTTGTGGTTTGAACCGATACCCTCCCCAGTGTTTAGGTTTTGGAATCAAACTTCTGCAGTTTGACAACAGAGAAAAAAACACCGGATTTTATTGATACTTCCTCGTAAACAATCATACCACTTAAAGTAGAAAATGCAAGCTACTTCTCTTGGTATACAAAGAACCATTTTCTGAAGAAAATAGTAACAAAAATATTGGTTTCAGGACTGTCTTGTTTGCCAAAATAAACAGAGTTATATTTCAGAATTGTAATAGTTAAAATTCGAAGCCAAGATCAGAGGAAAATGAAGAGAAGGGTAACTCACCCATCAGAACATTTTTCCTCTTATTCTTTGTATGTTTGGTGTAGAACATGCGTTCCAGGAATTATAGTACTCTGAAAGGAGAAAGAAGATGATAACCAAAGCTTGCACCAATCTTTTGATGTAGTTAATACAATTTAATAAGAATTAGAGGAACCTGATTGCTAACTATTGCTCCAATTTCACTTCCTTGAGGACAGATATACATGCACTGTTCAGATTCCTCAGCCGGAACTTTCTGCACAGATCCTTCCACTCGAACCAAAAAATAAAAATCACAGTTACTATTCTTTTAGGCGATAGACCAACTGCTGGATCAACTTCATGATTGTATAACAATTAATGGGCTATAGAACCACGCCTAAAGCAGAGTGGAAGGATAGCCTAAGTATCATGCAATATATGGATAAAGGTAACATTATATGATGGTCATAGTTAGGCAACATGAATTATCGATGCAGTCCAAGCATCATTCTCTTGACAATGGCAAAAACCTTCTACTATTTCTCAGATGCAATGCAAACATCGTTCTCTTGACAATGGAAAAAACCTTCTCCTACTATTTCTTATGAGCAACAATGTAGCATTGATCTCTGGGTTAATCAATTATGTCCCATATACAATGATGACAGAGCTACAGCTTTGCATACGGGATCAGTATGTGTGAAGAAAACTAAATTAAATTGAGTATAAGCAGAATGTGACACCATCCTGCAGCTGCTAAACATTTACTGCCAGTGTAGCAGTGGATTCAACACTGGACTTTGGAGGTTAAGTTTACACATTATTTTAATCATCTGAGTGAACTTTAACTACAAAAGATAAACTGCTTCATGGACAAATGGACCAACTGATGAAAACGAATCTTCACGGTCATAATTTCCGTAGACAGATGTGACTGTAAAAGGTGCAGAGAGTGTACATCGCAGATCAACCAGCAGGCAACTAAGTTAACCACAACTCAACAACAATGATCACAAGAAAGCCCACGAAACCAGAAAAACAACGGTATTTTTCGGTTTCATTGATCCATAAGAATTCACACTTTTTGTCCATTCTCAAATGCCCGAAAGACCACATAGGTGAATATCAGATGCCCATCAGTGTCTGCTGGATCGATATATAATCTAAGCTCACATACAGCATACAACAATGAATATGATATAAATACAATTCCTCCTACCAGCCTTTTGTTTGATATATCCTCAAGGCCCCCGTCCTCCAAGAGAGGGAGAGAGGGAGGGGGGAGGGAGAGGGCAAGAAGGATTCAAGTTCGAGTCAATTCAAAAGGCATGAAATACCTGCTGGTTAAGACCATCCCAGTGGAAAAGGAGTGATGCATGAGGATTTTCAGATTATTCATGTGCCTTTCGACTTTCATAATTGTTGTAAAAGTTATAAGATTTACAGCAATATTAAAAACCATGAGAAGTTTTGGAACCGTTACTAATCTCATAATTTCCATGAAAAAAGCAGAGCAATTACTAAACAAACCCATCCTTGTCGACTCGTTTGAACAGCACAATTCTTGATCAGCTGTTGCAAATGGTAACATAACAAGTAATGGTTAGGTAAACTAATTACATCAATGAAAAAAATTTCACCAGTCATTTGTGCATCTTTACAGACATCAGATAATTTTGAAAGAACATTCAAACTGCAGATGTGTTGGGATCGGTTGATCTTTTCCCGGAGGCTGAACACAAGGTTTAACGTGTTTCAGTCAACTCAACTATGCTCTCTCACTCACTATGCTGCTGCAGCCACTACTGATGCCCTCTAGCGGCTCACTCATCTCTTTTCTCCTCTTAATTAGCTCTATATTTCTGCTAGTGCTTGCCTCTATTTATAGCTGAAAATGGGGAGCAAACTTCTCCATTTTCAGCCAACATCTCAACAAATAATGGAAGAAATCCAGCCTGATTGTTGGTTAGAAGTGCACCTTTTATCTCCACTCCACGCCCAACAATCTCCCAGTCATAAACAACAGTCAACAGACATGTCTTCTAACTTTAGAACCTACAGAAAATTTTACACAACTTCAGTTCTTATCTACATGACTTACTCCCACTTGATTTGAGTAACTGTCATTCAACTAACTCCCACTTGATTTAATTGGTTTGTTTAGCCCATGCTCATTTCACCTCCTTGCACTTCATCTAAGCTGTATTTTCTTGGTAATTTGGTGGAATCTCCTTATCATCTATGAGTTTGGTCTCCAATCTCGAGTGCAGTAATACTATTCATGTATTACAATGCGATAAAAAGCACATTATTTTTTCAAGAGCCTACTTATATAAGAGTGATCCTACCCTTTGCTCTACCCTAAAAAACACATCTTACTATTCCATGAGTTAACTAAGAATTCAACTAGCTATCTACTTTTACGATGGGGCATCCTATTGAAATTAATTCGTATTTGTCTTAGTAGTACAATGCTATTACAAATTTACTACTCTTACAATAGTTTGCTTGTCCAGAAGCCTATGTGTACCCTTTGCTTTTACCTGGTAGTCGCATCTTATTTGTTCATGATTCATCCTTCATCAATTGCACATTTTATCTAGCTCATTTTACTTTATCATGGGAGTAATATCTATAAAAGTCAATTTAACACTTGTCTCCATACTTATCCTGGTTAATACTCTATCATTGACCATGCAAACACCTGTTGTATCCACTTATCATTATATGAGTATTACATTAGTTTTCTCGTGGATCATCTACCTTTATAAAGTTAAATTTCATGGTTGGAGTATTGTGCTACAAACAAGCATGAACACTTTATTGAAGTATGATAAGCTATCTTATTGAGTATACATAACAATGAAGGAGGAAACCCAACTCTATACTCTCTTACTCACTATCCAGTGCTGCAGCAGCAGCCATTACTGTTACCCTCTAGCAGCTCACTCTCTCTTCCTTCTCCTCTCAATTGGCTCTACATTTATACTTGTGCTTGCCTATATTAATAGCTGAAAATAAGGGGACAAACTTCTCCATTTCCAGCCAAGATTTCGACCAATAATGGTAGAAATCCAGCCATGATTTCCATCCTAATATTCTCTCATTTTCCAGCTCATTTCCAACCTTCTTTCAAGCTTAAGTCCTGGCTAAAAGTGTGCCTTTTATTTCCATGTTCAAAAAAATATTCCATAGTATAATCATTAATATGAATGAAAAAATAACAATTAATTATACAAGAAAAATCAAATATGCATCTTTTTAAAACAGGAAAAGTGGAACAATGTTTGAGTGGAAAATCCTTTCATTTTCAATTCATGAAAGAACTAAGTTAATTTTAACGGGAAGCAAAAACAAAAAAGAGTGAAAGATGCTTTTGACTTTTTGAGACAAAAATACCAAACAAAAATGACATTTTTCATGAAATGGATAGAATAACACTCATCTAAAACTTCGCAACATCTGAAAATCAAATTTATGTCTTTAGTCTTCATAAACAGCTACTTCGCAACATCTGAAAATCAAATTTATGTCTTTAGTCTTCATAAACAGCTTTAGTTAAAGTCTAAAAGTTCAAAATTTATAGAATTAAGATACCTAATAAGTCTCATGTACAATGAAAGGAAGCAAGTTTTACACACAATTCAAGGAGCCATCTAGATGAGATTATATGATGTAATTTTAACCTAAGGAGTGATGTTAAGTAAACATTGTGTGTGATGTCTATGAAAATCTAAAAATGATAGTTGTAGTATTTATTTCTTTGATTGCATCAAGGAATTTAAATGAAAAATATTTATCTTTTTTCACTCATATAAGCCCAATAAATCTTCCTTTTATAATGCAAATCCATCTTATAATCGATTTCTTTAAAATAAAAAAAAAGGCAAAAAAACACTATGACTTGGTAAAAGTATCTGACTCGACTAAAAGATTAATATTTTCTTTCAAGTGCAAGAGTGTCGAAGTAATAAATAACCCGGTAAGACCGAGGTCAAACCATAAGGAGGTTAATTGTATAAATTATAGATGACAATAATACAACAACAACAATAGTAGTAGTAGTAGTAGTAGTAGTAGTAGTAGTAGTAGTAATAATAATAATAATAATAATAAAGAAAAATAATGAGAAGAAGATGAGAACTTTGAGATGAAATATTAATGCAAGGATTAAATAATGATAATAACAAATGTTAAGGTTAGAGGTTTCACTAATGATATATCAAACAAGTATAGTATAAACTCTTATTATTCAATTGAAAACTACACACAAAGGAAGTTTCAATCAGATTATAAATAGTTAATATGATTACATTACTTATCTTATTCAATTAATGCTAATACTTGTAAATCTCGTTAGGTATTCATGATTATAACTTATGTTAACAATAAATCAAGTTCATTTAATAGCTTAGGTATCGATTATACCATACAGTATGGGCTATAAAAGTGTCAAGTATTTGTTGTACCAAGTGTTATACAACATAAATCTAGATTAGTCATTTAACAAGCAAAGTATTAAAGAGTGAACTATATAACAAATATAAAATATGTTAGTATCAAATATAAAAGTCTATATTAAGTTTACACTATACTTATTCTTACACTATTTGTGTAACCTTTTCACCTTGACATAATAAACTGAACTAAACATTATGAAAGAAAGAAAAATAAATAAGCAAAATAAAAACATAAATAAGATAAAAGTTAACTAAGTAAATGAAAGGAAATGAAAGGCATAAACATGATATTAATGAAAGCAAAGCATAAACATGATAAAAAATACAAAGAGAGAAAGCAAGAGCATGATCTTGATCTGGAAACCAAGATGCCTAAATGCGTAGCAAATACCTCCTTTTATAGGCCAAAATTGGAAATTATTGATTTGATGACTAATTGATGAGTGGGTGACCAACTCTTGACTTGGTGACAATCCTTATCTTCTCTTATCTGCCCAAAACATCATTGATAACATCAAAATTGGAACCATTTGAAGATAGGAAAATTATCGGAAATTGTCTCAGCTTTTTTGTGTAAAACATTGAGGTCATTTGAACTTCTAGAACTCTATATATAGGCTAAATACTAAACAATGCTCGGGCTGGAGGATAGATTCGAACTTCTTTGTTGTTGTTATAATTTGGACTTGAAAATGATATTTTTAAATCTTGGGCTCCATATAAAAGTTGTAGGCCTATGTCTTAAATTTTCATCCATATAACGTAGACCTAAATCTGAGATCTACAACTTCAGATATGACCCAATTATCGAATAGTGTTCTGATTTGGACTGTACCGGTATCTCTTTTCTAAGTTTGGTCATCTTTTTATCCTTTTAATTTCAGTTATTAAATTCATCAATCAATCCTTTCATTTATGTGATGGGCCTGCATTTAAGATGAACATTTGGATTTTTTTTATTTGATCATGACATGAGGAAATGGAAGTGTTGGCAGGGAGTCGGTCTTTTCTTTGTAATGTCCAGCTTCAACCCCTTCCTTACCCTAGAAGATTAACTCATCATCTTTCTCATAAGGTTCAAGAGTAGTTTTATAATAACTTTACCACTGCGAAAAGTGATGACTGATTTGACTTGGTCCATGTGATGGCTTTCGAAACTACTTGCATTTGTATTGTATTGACCCTTGGGATTTTATTGTGGTTAAGATGAAAACTTACCTTTAAGATGAAAACTTACCTTTCTCTTGAAAACTGAGAGTATATGTGAATTTTGCAAGAGCATCTTTTAGATCTGCCATTGTTTGAGCATTTTGAGTATTGCTTGTCTCTTGCTTTCAATGAATATATTGGATATTTTCTTAAGATTTCTTCTATGAGGTAGAGTATAAAGAAATACATATCCATGAGAATTTTAGTTGAGGAGTTATTGGTATTTCAAGTGCAAAAATGATGACATAAAACCTTGATAAAAATATATTTTTAAGTACTAATTAGTATCATAACCACAATAAAACCAACCCTAAGAACTAGATTTCCTTGTTTAGTTTCAATTTGTATTTATCCTTTAAACAAACTATAATGGAGCCAACCTACTTCGATAGTTATGTACCATTCAATTACTTGTAAACTCAATAAGAAAGCCCCCAAAAAAATCCATTCATTACAGCTTACATCAAATTTGAAAAATTATTTTCAAAGTCATTTATGTCACATGACATTTAAGTCATTACTCGGAACTCCAATCAAATATGATGCACAAACTTTAAAATTTACATAAAACACAAAGAAGGATAGACAAGTATCATGACAGTTCCTAACACGATAAAAAGATTGATGTCTTCTCCCAAGTGCAGCAGTGTCGAAGTAATAAATAATCCGGCAAGACCGGGGTCGAACCACAGGGAGGTTATTGTACAAATTATAAATAACAACAATACAACAACAATAATAATAACAATAACAACAATAATAGTAATAATAGCAATAATAATACTACTAGTAGTAGTAATAATAATAATAATAAAGAAAGAGAAGAAGAAGAAGATGATGATGATGATGATAACTTGGAGATACAATGTTGATGTAAGGATTAAACAGTGACAATATCAAATGTCAAGGTTAGAGGTTCCACTAATGGTATGTCAAACAAGTATAGTATAAATTTTTATTGTTCAATTGGAAACCACACATAAAGGAGGTTCCAATCAGATTATAGATTGTTAACATGATTACATTAGACATCTTATTCAATTAATGCTAATACTTGTAAATTTCATCAAGCATTCATGATTATAACTTATGTTAACAACAAATCAAGTTCCTTTCATAGCTCAGGTGTCGGTTATACCATACAGTATGGGCTATGAAAGTGTCAAGCATTTGTTGTACCAATTGTTATACAACATAAATCAAGATTAGTCATTTAACAAGCAAAGTATTAAAGAGTGAAGAAGATAACAAATATAAAACATGTTAGTATCAAATATTAAAGTCCATATTAAGTTTATACCATACTTATTCTTATACCATTAGTGTAACCTTTTCACCTTGACATAATTAACTTAGCTAGACATAATGAAAGAAAGAAAAATAGATAAACAAAATAAGAACATAAATAAGATAAGAGTTAACAAAGCAAAGGAAAGGAAATGAAAGGCATAAACTTGATATTAATGAAAACAAAGCATAAAGAATACAAAGAGAGAAAACAAGAGCATGATCTTGATCTGGACACCAAGATGCCTAAATGCATGGCAAATGCCTCCTTTTACAGGCCAAAATTAGGAACTATTGATTTAATGACTAATTGATGAGTAGGTGGTCAACCCTTGACGTAGTGACAATCCTTATCTTCTCTTGTCTGCCCAAAACGTCATTGATGACGTCAAAATTAGAGCCACTCGAAACATGAAAGGTCCAGGAAATTATCTCAGCTTTCTTGTGTAAACAATTCAGCTCATTTCGACTTCTAGAACTCCAGATATGGCCAAAATACTGAACAGTGCTCGGGCTGGAGGACAGATTCGGGCTTATTTGTTGTTACAACAATTTGGACTTGAAAATGGCCTTTTCAGATCTTGGGCTCCTATGAAAGTTGTAGGCCTATGTCTTACCTTTCCATCCATATAAAGTATACCTAAATCTGAGATTTATAGCTCCAAATATGACCCAATTACCGAACAATGTTCTGGTTTGGATTGCACCGACATCTCTTCTATAAGTTTGATCATCTCTTTTCCTTTGCAATTGAAGTTCTTAAAGTCATCAATCAATCCTTTCATTTATGTGATAGGCCTGCATTTAAAATGGACATTTAGCATAAATTAAAGGTATCTTATATTATTAGATAGATTATTATAAAACATACTTTAGTTAAGGAGTTATTGATACTTCAGGTGCAAAATGATGATATAAAACCATGATAAAAATGCACTTTTGAGTGCTAATCAGTTCCACAAGCTGCCTCTTTGAATTCAAAATGAAGATCCAATTAAGAAAGAATTATATGGTCTACCATTATAATATTCTAAATTTAGACTATATAAGTGAAAAATGTTGTAAATCAGATCATATTAACCCTTAAATAAAGAATTAATAAATACATTCATTTAGTACCTACAAAAGTAGCACATAAGTCAACATGTTGATATAATTTATCAAACCATCAACAATAAATAGCAAACGAAAAGCAACATATGATTTTGCATCCTTCCCAACTATTGACAAGGTCATAGCATTTCGTTCCCTTAACCTGAAAAACAAGGAGTCATTAAGCCATTTATGGAATTGCAAGATAGAAAACATAAGACTTGCAAAAGAGCAAAAATATGAAAATTGATGTAAATGCCTTTTCTATAGGGTTTTTCTCCATTATATAGAGAAGATTTACATAATTAATGGTAGATTTCTAGCACCTAAATGTTATACAATGTAAGTAAATATCTCTAAAATAATACAAATCAAATCTCTAAATTATCTCCACAACATCCCCTCTCAAATTGATGCTAGTAGATAAAAAAGCATCACTTTTTCAACCAAGAACTAATGTCAATGCCATGAAATAGCTTAGTGAAGATATCTGCAGTTTGATGTTTGATGGAAATGTGATGTAGAGTAATCACATGTCGGTTAAAGGATTCACATATGGAATGTCAATTGACTTCAATATATTTTGTATGCTTATAAAAGACAAGATTAGCGATGATCTGAATAGTACATATATTATCAATATGAAGAGGAGTGGAATGATCCTGAGGAAAACCAAGTTCACCTAATAACCTATAAAGCTAAGCGATCATGAAGCAAATGGAAGACAAATCATGGCATTCAAACTCAGTGGAGGACTCGGAAACTCTGTCTTGCTTCTTACTCTTCCATAAAATGAGTGCATTGTGTAAAAATATGCATTAGCCAATAACAGAACATCGAGTATATGCACATCCAACCTAGTTAGCGTCACTATGCTCTACTAACTATAAGGAAGATTCCTTATAAAAAAATACCCCGTGTGTTGAGTTGCCCTTCAGATATTGGAAAATGCAACGAACAACGGCTAGGTGAAGATTTTGAGGGACCTGTATAAATTGATTAACCTGCTGCACGATAAAAAAAATGTTAGGACGAGTAATCATCAAGTAGTTCAAACTCTTAACAAGTTGTCGATGCAAGGATTGATTTGATAGGAGGTCACTTTCCTCTTGATGAAGATTAAGATTTACCTCCAAAAGAGTAAGAATAAAATTACTCAATTCGAGGCCAGCTAAACTCCTATCAAATCTCTTTTGATTTTTTAAGATCAGATCTCAATCTTAATTATGGGTTGCGTGATCATGTGATCACAAGGTTTATTTTCTAAAATTTAATTTTATTAGTTTTATTATCTCAACAAAATAAAAATAAAAATAAATAAATAAACTTCACTACAAGTACATTGTTTTCAGAAATTTTTTATTTTTTAAAATACATGGAAAAATAGAAGTCAAAATGATAACATGACATATCTAATGAATGTGATTTTTTTTTTCAAGGCATTTTACTTCATTAAGATAAATATTTGTTAAGCATCAATTTACCAAAACCATAAATGTAAGTATTGAAAAAAAAACTTGATATTTTTTACACAAATATATTAGAAAAAAAATAATATACTACTTGCAGGTTGTAACATAAAACTTTTTGGAATTCTAATTTTTTTAACTAATTATACAATTATAAAAGCAACTTTCACATGAAAGAAAGCAAATAAAATCATGGAGGAATTTTTTTTTCAAAACCTTCTTTTATAATTTATGTAATATTCCCTCTTAAAAAAATTGTACAAGACAAATAGTTCATTGATCTCATAATGAAAGAAATTAAAAAAATAATAATTTACATAACTATAATGAGATGAAATTTATTTTCATAGAATATTCACAACCATGAACATAAAAAAAAATGTAAAAAAAAATGCATGCATTGTAAGCATATAGAATAATTAATGAAATGGTTGCTAAAATGATGAAAAATACAAGAATCTCATTCAAAAAAACATATTAAACTGATTTATATCTAATAAAATAATATTATAAATATAATATTTTTTATTCAATTAAGTTTTGATTAAACTTCAAGGAAAAAAAAAATTTTGAATAGCATAATAAAAAGAATATAGGCTAATATGATAACAAAACATCATAAATCTCATTTGAAATCAAATCTAAAATTTCTTGTAGTTATTTTATATTTATGTAAATATAAAATAAAAGCTTAAGATACAGCTTAGAAATTTAGGTTTTATTCGCCAACTCTTGACCCAAAAAAGAATTGACATATATATCTAGAGAACAGGCTCATATATTAAAAAAAAAAAATTGTTAAGTTGGTAAACAATACATTGTATGTCTGAATTTTGTTTAATATCAGATGACATGTTGTCTCCATTAGTTTAATATAGACCATCTAAATTGAGTTATTAATTTTTTGGATTTAAAAGTTTTTTTTAAATCTAAAAACATATAAAAAACTCTCTAAATATTTAAATAAATTCATTTATGAGTTTAAATTCGCTAAAAATTAGTTAAAAAAACCAACACAAATTTAAAGATTTAATGGACCTATTCTCATAAAAAAAATTCATTAATATTAAAATTAACTTTCTTGTTATTGAAATTGGATTAACCCATAATTTTTTCTTTATTTTCTTGTGTTCCAATAACCTTCTATTCTTTATTAAGCATATGAATTATAAAATAAAGAGAATCAAGTTATTTTATTGAAACAAAAATTTCAAAAGCTAAAGGGGTTAAAAGAAAATTCAAAGGAAAGTAGGTGTATCAAACTTTTTCTTCTTGGAACAAATTAAAAAGAATAGTTAAAAAAAAATTGATAACAAAAACAAAAGCTTAATAAAGATCATAGTAAAATATAAAAGGTGTCACAGTTATTATGAATAGTAAAATTGTAATGTTTTTATTTATTTATTTATATAATATTCAGGGTCTTGTAATCTTAGAATATAAAAGGAGACATCATATTATTTTTTTAAAGGTTTAAAATTCAATGTTAAGACTTATAAGATTTTTGATATTATAATGATGATTATTTTTTAAATTATTTTTTATTTAAAAATATATTAAATTATTTTTAAAAAATTAATTTTATATTAATATATTAAAATAATTTAAAATAATATTTAAAATAAAAATAAATAAATGCTTCCCCGTCTAAAGAATGAAAAAAGTAATAGAAACGCTACGCGCATCAAAGCAGTAATTATATGCCACGTATGAAACAAAGAACCTCTTCCCTTCACCGGGTCCCCACTTTACAAATCCAGAAAAGAAAAGAAATTCGACGGAGGATTTCTCGCTTAAAAAACGTCAACAATTCTTCCAATTGAATTATCGCAAATCTCCCTCCCAGTCAAATTTCCTTCAAGAATGGGGTCAAGGTCGAGCGGAGGAGGTGGTTCTATTTACGGTGGCGCTGCTTCTTACAGATCCAGGTTTTGCATGGTCGTCAAATTTAGGGTTTAAGGTTGTTTTATCATATTTGTAATTTTTGTATTCCAAATCTTTGTAGAGAGGGACTTAGCACGAGACCGACGGCGAGCTCTGATGAAATACAATTGCGGATTGACCCGATCCATGAGGATTTGGACGACGAGATCACTGGCCTCCGCAGCCAAGTTAGGCAATTAAGAAACGTAAGCCCTTGTTCGTTGAAATTGTTGAGCTTGCTTAATTATAGAAAAGCAATTCCTCTGTAAAAGGCGGATATGTTGCAATTTTATTTGTTTGGGGCTCTAAAAGGGGTAATTTATTAGGGATTAGGTTTTCTAATACTTGATTGCAAAAATAAGCCTGATTGTGTTGCAAAATTGGGCAGTTCCACTTGCTGTAGGAATTATGCACA
Organism: Populus ilicifolia; assembly: GCA_015708895.1. Taxonomy (NCBI): domain Eukaryota; kingdom Viridiplantae; phylum Streptophyta; class Magnoliopsida; order Malpighiales; family Salicaceae; genus Populus; species Populus ilicifolia. Next base: position 57,486 of record SRLM01002343.1, on the reverse strand, counting down.
GGAATTTTCTCCTTGTTTGTAAGATTTTGTATCGGGGCTTACTTCTATGAAATCTATTCCTACTCGTTTTATATCGGATTGGAGGGAAAAACTGGCTTTTCTTTAACAACTAGTGCAATTGAAATCTTAAGTTTGAACGCCAGAAAGATGGGTTGTGGAGTGAATAAAATGACCATCAAGGTTGTATTGGAGACCCTAGGATCTGGATGGATTATCCTCTATAATCTTTATCAAAGTTGAACATATATGTTATTTATCAACTCTGGATTTGTGAAATTTAGAGATGTTCTTTTATGGGATTTAACAAAATTATCGTCAATTTTGGTTTTTGGATTTTGGATATGTATTGTTTTTATTAAAAATAGAAACAAAACAAGGTTTCACATTAGGTTGTTCCAGCAATGGAAGGACTATGGTGGATTGATTGCTTTAAAGACTCTGGGGGAGTGCTTTCAGTTTGCAATTTGAGCACATTTACTGCAAAAATAAAAACTGCTGTTGATGATTTTGCTAATGGTGAAGTGCTTTCAGTTTGAAATTTAACATTATTTTCTGACGTTGCCAGTTTGATTGCAGAATGGTTTGAAGTTCCCTTCCATTGTTATGTTCTGTTGGATTTAATTTAATAATGTGGTGCAGGTTGCTCAAGAGATAGAATCAGAAGCAAAGTATCAGAAGGATTTCTTAGAGACTCTGGTATATGCTTATATTTATTTTACATTTGTGTACGCTAAGTCTTCCATCTTTTAGTTTCTGGTTTCCTCAATGTCGCTACTCCTAGGATGTTATGATATCTATTTGAATTGCTAGTTTGTGAAAATCAACCCATGTTTTTTATTAATTTGAAACGAGCACATTTGCTTTCATTATGTGAAACTATAGTAGATAAGGAAATGGTGGATCAAAGTACTGAACTTTAGAAATAGCGCATTATATTGTAAAAAAGAAGAAGATTATTATCTGCACACAACTAACAGTATTGATTCTCAAAAAAGTAAAAAAAAAAAGAACTTGAAACATTGAATTTTATTTACAGGAAAGGAATTGATAAATGAAACATTCATCCATTTCTAAAATCTGTAACTGTCTTCTGAAAGCTTGCTTTTAATTACATGACAGCAAATGACTGTGATGAAAGCTCAAGCTGGCGTGAAGAACAACATCAGGAAATTAAACAAGAGTATCATCAAGAATGGTGGAAACCATATCGTTCATGTGGTTCTTTTTGCACTGTTTTGTTTCATGGTGGTTTACCTGTGGTCCAAAATGTCTAGAAGATGAGGTATATTGAGCACCAAAGTATCTGTTAAGCAATCGACACCCATCCTCTGGATGTACCAAGAGTCAAAATGCGGGTTCTATTGTAAATCTTCCCAGCAGCAGCTTCATTTGTAACGAGACATTTGAAAATTGTGTACCTCCCTACAATTATAGTTGAATGCTAGATTAATTTTGCATAGAGAGAATATTACTGCATGTATTTCCTCTTGTTTGTCATGTACAACAACAAAGCTTTATTCCCTAAAACTTAGCAGTTACCTTTCAACTGTGCCCTATGATATAAGATTGTAAAATGCCAAGTGAACAAATAGAGTAGCACCTGCAGGCAATTGAATTTGGCTGTGGCTTGTTAGCGTGGCTCCTGATGGTCTTTTCCCATTATACCTTCTGATTCTGTCCGCGAAAACCATGTTTGTCAATTGAGCACCATGTCGGGATGCGGTGACATCGGAGCACGTCATTACTCCGACCTGAATGAACACAACTATAAAAAGAATGAGCTATTGTTGCAACAACAGGCATTGAGCTTCTTTGTTATTTCCAGTTGGTTTTTAGCTATTGGCTGTTAAGCATTAGCATGTTCCGAAGAAATTTTCAGTAAAGGAAAACTTGTTGGCTAGTAAGGAGCCATTCATTATAGTTAAGAGTTATATATGCACTCCATTCGATCAAACGGTTGTGCCCGAACTTAAAGTAGCTATCTCGGGATAGAAGAGATAAAAGACAAAAATAGGTTTTTGAGGAAAAGAAGAAGAAGAAGGTTTTTGTCTCTACCCGGAAATAATTTTAGTGAATTTTTCATCCATCTAAAAAAGAGAGAGAAGTAAGAGAAACGAATAATAACCAATTTTTCTCAAATCTCTCTTTAAATATTTCGTAATTTCAATTTTTTATCATTCACACACACACACTCTTTTAATAATATAATTGTATTTATAGTTTGATTTTTTTTAATTTCATCAATTTAATATGACAAAATCAATTTCTTAAAATAAATAATAAATTATTTTATATAATTTCGTAATTTGTAACAATTAGAAAAATGAAAGAATTAGACTAAATAACTTTTTTTTTTAGAAATTGTACATGAGTAATTAATTATCAAATGAGTGATTTTCATTAATTAAAAAATATAAGAAGAAATGTTTTTACCATTTTATATTATGAAAGAAATGAATATCATTATTAAAAAAATTAATATAATAATTAAAAAAATACAGAGGATAGAGAAATAAAAATTACCGTACATATCATAGAGAAATAAAAATTACTCATGTTCTAAAAAGCATAGATTTAATAATGAAGAGGTGAGGGTTGAAAGATAACAAAACATGTGTATTTATGATGAAATTATTATCTTATATTTTGTAACTATGTTCGATTTTAATTTTGTATTGATGTAAGTATTTTATTTGACATAACTGGTTTGATTATTTATTTTATTATTAAATATATTTAGATAAATGATTTAATGACTTAGCAAATCATAATTTAATTATATTATCTTCTTAACAATGAATTATCTTTTATATGTTGATTACAAAAATAAAATAAATAACATGATTTTGATGAGTGGAGAAATTACCATTTTAAGCTAATTAAAAAAAATTCATTGTAAAATATAAACTGAAGTGAAAATAATAATTTATATTTAAAATTAAAATAAACTTATCCTTTATTAACCAAATATAAAGACATTTATTTTGTCTCGTGGATCATTATTAAACACAGCTCTATCCATGTTTGTCTATCCTCTTTGTTCAAAGTTATTTCTCTTATTTTACGGCAATAATCAAATGCAAATCACGTGATTAAGTTGAAATTTTGCTTAAATTAGCTGTGCCCTATCCTAACCATTTGCTACCCCTGCAGTTGCCCCTGAGGTAACCGGAGACGTTAATCATCATGATTACTAGCATTTGCTGGTAAGAAATTGAAAGCTGGGTAATTTGCTTTCAGTAACAATAAAGGGAAGAAGAGTTTGGGATCCAATAGAGTGGAGGTTACACACAAACCTGGTCACAGAAGGCGGGCTACCTTCAATGTGCAGCCGCCCACCTTTTACACACTCTCTTGCAAATATGCCTATTACCGCTGCTGCGTTCTTGAATGATCTTGAACCTCTTCTCATAAGCAGCGTCGGCCTTATAACAACTTGAACTCTCTTTCACTGGTTTCTTGTCCCTTCCCTCCATGGCTTATGTCGCGAAGTCTTCTAGCATTTCATCGCAACAGATCGAAAATCTGAAGGTTCCTTTCCTTTCCCATACTTCCCTCGTTATGTCTCATGATCACAACTGTCTTCTCAAAGCAGTAAGGCCCTTCAAATCTCTCAATTCTAACAGCTCCAACGTTAGCTTGCATGGGGTGCAGTGGCCATGACCCCATTTTAGACCTCAACTCCCCACAATGGAACAGTGCCAATCTTGTAGGCTTCAAGCGATCCCTTTTTTTTTCTTGACCACCTAATGAAGGACAGTATGTACCGAGTTAATAATAATAATTTTTTAAATATAAAAAAATCTTAATAGTATAAAGAATATATTAAATGATTTGAATTTTTTTATAATATTTTTATTTTTTATTAAACAAAACATTAAAACTTTTCTTCAAATATCCTAAATAATTTTTTTATTTTTTTATAAAAAAATATTTAAATTACCATTAAAGTATTATATATTTGTGTGTGTTTGACAACCAATAATTATTTTTTTTCATATGAAAATATAAATATTGATAGTATAGAGAATATTTTAATTGTTTTTTGTATAACAGTGAAGTTAGATCATAACTAAGCTTGACCCAAAAGACTTATGTTTTGTGGTCATGCCTAATAATTTTTTTTATATATTATAAAAAAATATTTAAACTACCTTATAGATTAGTATTCTATATGATTTTATAAATTTTTTTGAAAATTTTTTTTAACTACCTTAAATATTGTTTTTTAATAAAAAAATGATTTGCAAGCTAGACCCAATAATATTTAAATTATCCTTAAAGTATCTTAAATAGAAATACTAATTAATTTTTTTATAATTAATTTTTATTTTTTAAAAGAAACATTTAAACTATCCTTCATGCATTATAAATAATTTTTTTTATAATGTTTTTTCTATTTCTCATTGTATCCTTAATAGAAATCTTAAATTTCTATTTTTTATCAATTGTTTTTATTTTTTTATAAAAAAATAAACATTTAAATTATCCTTGAAGTAACGTAAATAGAAATTATAATTATTTTTTAAAAAAATTTTATTTGTTATAAAATATATTTCAATTACCTTTGAAGTATTCTAAATAGAAATGCTATTTAATTTTTTTATAAATAATTTTTATTAAAAAAAACATTTAAACTACCTTTTAAGTATCCTAAATAGAAATCCTAATTAACATTATTTTTTGATTTTTTATAAAAAAAGATTTAAACTATCATTGCAATATCCTAAACAAAAATTCTAATTATTTTTGTAAAATCTATTTTTTATTTTTTTATAAAAAACACTTAAACTATTCTTAAAGTATCATAAACAAATATGCTAATTAATTTTTTTTATATAATTTTTTTATTTTTCTATAACAAACATTAAAAATATTCTTGAAGTATTCTAAATATTGTTTTTTAATTTTTTTTAATTTTTATTTAAAAAAACATTTAAACTACCCTTAAATAATCCTAAATATAAATATGATTATTTAAAAAAAAACACCCTTGACACATCTTAAATGATTTTTTTTAAAACTTTCTATTTTTTATATAAAAAAATTAAAGTACTCTTTAAGTATTTTAAATAATAATCTTTATTTATTTATTTTTACTAATTGTTTTTATTTTTTTATAAAAAACAAATAACATAAACAGAAATTTTAATTTTTCTTTTATTGTTTATAGATTTTTAAAGCTGGTAGAGAAGCCAAATCTAACATCTTTAAGTTTAACCATCATACTCTGACATAACACAGGCCAGCAACTTACAATAAAAAAAAAAGAAGTAAAAACACCAGCCCACATGATCCCTACAATCTATAATAAAATCTAAATTACAAATACTATATCTATAGTGTGATGAATTACATGATATCTGCACAGTATTTTCTTCAAGTCTCTTAAAATATAGTATAATATGACTGACACGAATGTCAAGGCCTTCATGAGCGCGGCAGATACTAGAAGAGCCTCAGGGCATACGAGTTCTTGATTGCTCTTTTCCACCTCCATACCTCTTCACTCAACTCAGGAGTTATTGTAACTGCATCAACTTGGCGCAAAAATAAATTTAAAAGAGGGAATAATAGAAGATGCTAAATCGAATTTCCAAGTTCAGCAGTTCATGTTCGAAAACAAAGGCCAATTGTTTATAAGGTTAAGAATCAAGATCCATAATTGACGGTGGCACTTTGGAAGTTGGGAGTAGCAGTCGCATTCCAATCCCGAGGGCATCAGCTGTGGTGCAACTTCGACATTATTACTTCTCTGCTCAAATAGTCGAGCTCTTTCATGCAACACCCTGAAAAACATTTTTGGGTTTAAATTGTGAACATGACTGCTGAAAGGAATTACGGTCAAATATGCCGAAAAGAAATGACTTTATATTTACCAGCTATGGTTAAGTTGCACTGTAACCATTTGTGCCCGGTACCCTTCGAATCCTCTCCCAGCTCACAAAACAGTGGAGAAGAGCAGTGTTAGTGGTGTCAGTCTGTCAGCAGAATCAAAATGCTCTACACGGATAGTTTAGCTGAGATGTTAGATGAACACCGCTGCTCTATTGGGCCAGTGAGTCCACATAGTCTACTCCTCTTTGGCTCCAACATTTTTAACATGGGAAATCGCAACTGCAAGAGCGTCAACCAAACCACATTCACCATGCTCTTCTGACATGCAGCTCAAACTATCAGATGGATGCTGATTCAAGTCCTCTTCTGGAGAGCCAGCTCCTACCTGGTTTCCAGGTGACACAAATACAAGTGCATTTGCAAGTTGGCAGGAAGTTGCAGCACCTTGATTCTTTGTTTTTGATCTGATGGACATTCTTAAAGGTAAGCTCCGTGTAAAACAAAATCCATGGATGCCCTTAGAAGACACCAATTAACAGTCAGTTAAATAGACCGAAACAGCAATAAACTTACAAAGTACTCCACATTCCCACCATCCCAGAGTCCAAGAAATGAATCAAGATCACAAACAATGCACAATTCGGGAGAGTTAACAACAACTTGGTGAAAATGGATTTAACCATCACCTTCGCAAAAAGACAAGGTCCCACATGGGTGGTAAACCTAGTGAAAATGGTATCCCTAAGTTCATGCATGTGCTTTAACATCTCAAACAAATTTAAACAATCAGAAACTGATGCAGAAAGAAAACAATGAGCTCAGAATTACAAGTTACGAAATTTGGAGCTGCTTTTACTCAAAACCAGCACCTCAAGGCCAGGAATCGAGGACTTTCCCACTATTACTTTGCGAAGCCATTGCAAATTGAGATTAAAAAGACAGATGAAAAGATTTTTTTGGTTTGACTCATAAAACAGGACACATCATGCATCATTTATCTAACTTAGCATGGCAGTTCATCACAGGCAACGCACAGAAGATAAAATTTCTTCTTTCAGTGAGAGAGGTAGTAACCCAGAGAGTAAATACTCTGATATAAGTGAACAATGGAGATTTCTTTGAGGACGTACACGCTGACAATCACCTAAAAAGCTTTACATGAAGTTACTGCTAAGCAGACAAGGGCCACAGAGAGTTTCCCTTAAAATGCAAACTGCCTACTCATTAAAGAAGCTTTTGACATCCTAGAAAATAGGATATGCATTTGGCGACGTTGTAATCACTAAAATGCAATATTTCAGAAATATTTACCCTAAATAGATGACATCAAAGGCTACTAGATCTAGATCAGAATAGCAGCTAAGCACAACAAACTTTTTACTTAATTGTATTCTCATTCAAGAACCTTCAAAATACTTTAGATGGCATTAAGAGTTGATTAATATTAGCTTACAAGGGATCACATGCAGCATAGAATACACAGCTTTCCTCCTTTTTTTTTCCCTATCTAGAAGCTACATGTGTGTGTCAGTAATCATGCATACATGTGTCGGAAGGGGAGGAGAAAGAGAGGGCTGCAAAAGAAGCCTGAGAGAATCTAAAGACTCTGGAAAGTGGTCTCCAGGGGAAACGATTCTTTGGAGGTGAAACAATAGGCATCGTGGATGGCTAGATTGGAATCTGGGCTTGAATGGTTGAGGAAATTCTGGATGTAAATCTGATTGATGAAGAGACTATACCTTTGTTTAATGCTTGGTTTCATGATTTTCTAGAACTTTCTATTATCAAAGAACGGGCGACTCCTTATGATAAATTGCTAGAGCACAACATACACTACACAAGAGATATTGACAGCCACATCTACCTGAAAGAGTGAAGCCTTCAGCACCATCTATGATCGCAAATGCTTTGATGCACACCATCAACAAGTCATCTGGAAGTACTCATCAATTATTCATGATTAAGCATGGCGCAAATAAAAAAAGCTTTGCCAAATTGGAGAGCAATTGTACCCTTCTGTTTTAATTTCCTTTAATTTATTTGCAACAGTAATTTAACAAAGTACTCCTGGATGAAATCCATGCTGTCAATGTTTGAGGGGCCAATTAGCATCCATATGCAGGATTTCACAACCCTTGTGTCCCTCTCTCTTTTGTCCAATAACGCAAAAGCTTCAAAGATCTTTCAGATTCCTACTTCCACTTCAGCTGGAATGACAAAGAAGCAATTCCTTGTATCCATGAAGTGATGATATGAGGTGGTGGTGAAGATGGAACACAGCTTTGCTTGGTTTTGGGATGGTGAGAGTTTTGATTCCAGCCAAGCAAAGCACCAAGAAAGCCAAGCATTTATAAATATTGGTGAGGAACAACTTGGAGAAATGGCTGTACGGATATTAGAAGGAAATTGAGTCATAATAACAACCTCCTAATAAATTCTGCATAAAAACGTTCATATCCAACCATATAATATAGCACCAAATAAACTTGAGATAAAAATCTTGTTTCGGTTCAGGTAACACTAAAACCATAACCTCCAGTTATTAACCAATATATCCGAAACAGAATTTGTTTTTCAGCAAAGAAAGAAAACACCCTACCCATTTCAACTAAGTCGGAGCATCATCCATTGGTTTCAATTACCAATGCCATCTCCAAATCTACTGCAATGATCTATGCCATCAATCACGAGTTCAAGGCAACAAGGCCAGAAGTTTCATCATCCAGCTCAATCCTATCCTTCTCCATCATTTTAAGGATGTCCCATGCTGGTCTCTGAGCATTGATGTACATTCTAAGAAATAGTTTATACAAAGGTAAAGTTGCAACACCCAAACCGTGAACGGCATTAATATAGTGATTTGCATCTTCAAAATTTCCATGCTTCTCAAAGTGCTCTGCAATGGCCATCAAAATACTGTGCGATGGCCTCCACTCACAACGTTCCACCTTCAACACAGAAAAGCCTTTCTTCATGGCATCAATGGCTTTATCCATCTTTCGGATTTTCACCCATCCCTCCATTAGAATCTCCCACGTCTTGTAATTTGGGCACCCACCTCTCTCAACTGTATGAAGATGAAACGATTCAGCTTTTCCCATCAATCCATTCCGTACATATGCACCTAGAAGCACATTGGAGACTCTAATATCATACTTGAAACAATTTGTCTCCCATTCTGCAAATACCTGCTCTGCTGCTACAAGGTCACCTACCTTAACCAAGCATGAAATTACGCACATATAATCAGCACAAGGGATCCTCCCACCAACCGCTTTACTTGCTTCCCAAAGCCGAAGAACTCCCTCTTTATTCTTCAAAGATGAATACAACGTAATGAGAAAGAAGTAACCAAGCCGGCCATTAGTAGACAGCTTCATCTCCGCATCTTTAAGCACCAAAAGAGCTTTATCAACAAACCCTGCCCTGATATAAACATTAGCCAAACTAGCTAGCGTACTCCACCCCACCTCAACATTTTCATCACTCACCATTTCCTTGTAAACCATCTCCGCTTTGGCAACCTCAAAGACCTCACCAAAGGCACCCATCCCAAGATTATAAGAAAGAACATTTCGACATAACTTGTTTCGCTTCATCTCTGCAATCACAAGAGGCACTTTCTCATACTGAGACAAAGCCATGTAAAGCTTCATCATCTCATTGTACGGATGAGGGGTCACAAGGAGGCCCGAGGAACTCAACTTGATCATGAAACTCTCAGCTTTACTGATATCTCTTTCTTTCACATAACCATGTAAAAGAGGCAAAGACGCAGCTTTTTTTGAGCCTGAACCGGTAATTCGTTCAAAATACTCTCCAGCCTTATTTAAACCATTCACTTTAACAATCAATTCCATCATTAAAGCATGATGCCCTGGCGTTATGCGAAAGTTGTTTTGATTTTCCATCCATTGTAATATCTGTGAGCATACATATATATAGATAGATAGTAACAGATTCTATATAAAATAAATCCTGAAGAACAAAAACGGCAGAGGATAAAAAAGGGTACCTCAAGGGCTTGTTTGTAGCGCTTAGATTTAAGGAGTTGTTTAGAGATCAAATTGAGCTGGGAGAGCTTAACCTTGTTTCCGTTGTTGATCCAATCTTGAAGCACTCTGCTTGGGCTTTTCGGTCTCAAAATTTCAGTTTCAAGGCGGCTGCTGCTGCTGCTGCTGCTATTATGAATATATTTATACCTGGTGCTGGCTTTACTGATTGGTAATAAAGATTTAAAGAGGTTTCTTGCTTCGAATTGAAGTTTATGGCAGTAACTGTTATTTCTCAGATGATTCGTTATCAATGACCGAATCGCCATGGAAACACAAGCAGCTGCGTCGTTTGATTTTTTGTCTCAGCGAGCAATTCTCTCGCGTTTCCTTGTTCGGCCTGAACTAAACGTCGCCGTTGTAATCGTACTATATTTTAATCCTTAAAAAGGCTCAGCTCGCCTCTTTACTGAGTAGCATAGTCTTGGGAATTTCAATAAGTTGGGGCAGCAGGCTGGATTCTTGCCTTCTCCACCCCATTCCAACCTTGAATCAGACCTTCGTGGTGGTTCCTTGTTCCTATTTATTAGCATCCCGGAGGTTTTAGTTTTATTTTTTTATCCTTTAATACATTTTTTTATGAATAAAAAAATTCATTCAATTATTATATTTTATATTTTAATAAAAATAAAAAATAATATTATTTAACTTATCAAATAAAAAATTAATGACTGAAAAAATATTTTGATTTTTTGTTAAATTCTGTCTAAACTAAAATCCTAAACTGAAGCCAAATAAGAATCAATCAAGTTTTATCACTGTATCTAAAATAATCTATTTATATTAAAAACAAATTTATTTTATGTTGTAATACATTTATTTATTTATGAGTAAAATATTATGATATTTGATATTTTAATAAAAAAAATAATATTTAACTTTAGAATCTTTTTAATAGTTAACAAACTTGAATTTGTTTGATAAGATAAATTGAAATTCGATCAATCTAATAATTATATTAATTTAAACAAATTAAAAAAAAACTTAATAAAACTCATGACTTAAACTATTCAATAAAATCTAATTGATTTATATTTTTAAAAATATATTTTTTTCGAGATAAAAACCCTTATATATATTAATTAATTATTAATTATTTTTAAATTTTATTATATAAATATTAAAAAATATTTTATTTTTTAATATAAGATTTAAAATCTTGCAGTATATATGCATAGAAAAAAATATTTTTTTATATGAATTTTTTTTTTAATTTAAATATTTCTATATTAAAAAATAATATACTAACATAGTATTTTTTAATGTAAAATAAAAAAATTAAAATAATTTTTAAACTCCATTATTTGGATATGTATAACCAATATTTATATGATTTAATTTTTAATTTTTTTATATAAAATATAAAAATTTTATTTTTTTAAATTTTTTTAATTTAATTGTAATGTGAAACCAAATTCTTTAACTAAAAACCCTAATTGATCTAATTAATATCCATAATCATTATCATTCCATACAAAATAATTAATAGAAAGTCATTATTATTATTATTATTATTATTATATTCTGTCACTTTCTTTTTCTCATATTTGCATCTTAAACTTCGTAAAAATAATAAATAAAACCATTCAAATCTATACAAATTCAAATTAAAAACCCAAAAGTTAACTTGCCATTAGTTTTTATCAATTAGATGCGACATTTAGAATAGCCCGGAAACTTCGGGATCTGCACTGAGATTATTAAGACTGGGAGATGGTTATTGGGATATATCTAACTTTATAAGGGCTTAAATGTAGTTTATCCAAATAGGAAAACCCCTTGCCTGCCCCCGAAGCACGCAAAACATTGCATTAAACCCTAAACCGCCAGCTGTAAAGGTTTATGGAATCGGTGGAAACTCGGTGATTCCTGCCAAACACGATGGCTTCATTTTTTGGCTGATTATTATCATTATTATTATTCTTTTATGTTATTTTAATTTTGAATTGTGAAATTTGTTTTCGATTCCAAATGCGAAGTTGCAGCTGGCTAGGTCTAGTAAGTGAAATGAAATTTGAATTTTCTACTCTTCGATTGACAACAAAAATAAATTACTCTCTCAACTGAATTTCGTTACAATAAAGCAGCTGTATCTATCTCGTGTTGATAAGTTATTTAGCAATTTATGCTGTGCAGTGCCGGCGGCATTTGCTATCATCCACCGCGGTTGATCGTGGGGATCGCCTTCGAAAAGTCTCGTCGTTTTCTGATCGAGGTAAGCTCTCTCTGTTACAATAACAAACCTGATACAATGAATCTTGGATTTAGCAGCAGCAGCAACAATCTGTGGAGCCTGATGCTAATTTTTGCGCTTTTTTTCTTATCTTTTTGTTCTTTGATAAGTTTTGAACAGTTGCGGCCATTCTATTAGCAAACCTCCTGATTTCAGAACTACAGAAACTCCTTTGATTAAACGGAGATACATTCATGCCACAGGTTTATAATTTAATTATCTATGAGTATTTTGTTTTATTTTTAATTCAAAACCTAAGCTTGCTTTTGTTTTTTCTTTCTTTCTTTCTGTATAGGAAGTTGCAATGCTAAGGAACGCAGTTTTTACGAAATTCTTGGTGTTTCTGAAAATGCTAGCAGAGAAGATATCAAAACGGCTTTTCATTTGGTGAGTGATTTTGAGAATTTTATGTCCTGCATCTTACTTCACTTGTTAATTAGAGTATTAGAGATCCATAAAGCTTCTGTTTGAGTGGCTGGCTTTTCTTTGTATTTGCAGCTTGCAAAGAAGTACCATCCGGATGCAAATAAAAATAGTGCTAGTGCGAAAAGGAAATTTCAAGAGATTAGGGAAGCCTACGAGGTCCATACCATTAATTCATCAGCAAAAATGTTTATTCTTATCTTCGCTTTTAATGTTTATTTTAAGTGATTATTTTTCACTATATAACTGCCAAAGTTAGTATTTTTTTGATGAGGAAAAAATTGTAATTACCAGACTTTAAAATGGTTGTTGATCTTGCTTAAATTTAAGTGATTTATTTTTTCATGTCAGACGCTGCAAGATTCTGAGAAGAGGGCACAATATGATGCGGTAAGAAGCTTCTTTTTTACTTTTATGTATTTGGTTTTTAATATTGGTAGCTTGTTGAATTTCTAAATTGCTCAAACTCGCCAGTCAGCATTGGTTATCCTTCGCTATTATGCAATAATTAGTCTGAACATTGGAGTTTGTGTTTCTGTTATAGTTTTAAACTAACTGGATTTCTTCTTCTTTTTCATGGATCATAATTTCTGATGAAGATGCGTACTGGAGGTTTCAATTATGGTGCTGATAGTGCAGAGGGATATGGTGCTGATAGTGCAGCGGGATTTAGATATGGTGCTGGTGATGCAGGGGGATTTAGATATGCTTATCGAACTAATTTCTCTAATTCATTCCATAAAATATTCTCTGAGGTACACTGTACTAGTTTTTATCCTTTATCTTCCTGTAGTATGTTTCTCTCACTTGTCCAATAACTGAAACCATAACACATTTGATTTCTTGCAGATCTTTGAAGATGAGGCCAATCATTTTGCATCTGATATTCAGGTGAACTTCTTTCATGCCTTTAATTTCCAATGCCTGTTCTGAACTGACATATAGTTTGCGTGCTAAAAACTGTTGTGTTGTATTTTCATATTTCATAGGTTGACCTAGTTCTCTCCTTTTCTGAATCTGCTAGAGGATGCACAAAGCATGTGACTTTTGATGCATATGTTCCGTGTGATTCTTGTGGTGAGTAGAACTATTATTTTCTGGGAATAATTGAATTTGGGTAATATAGCAGCAAAAGGCTTTTCTGTAAATGAATAGTTCTTTTCTATCTTTGCAAAAAGCTTGGCTATTCAAAGGTCATTCATGCATATTCATTGTGAACATGAATCAACAGTAGATTTTTTCTGTACTTTTTAATTGCAACAAAAGCACTGCAGTAGTGAATAAATCTTTTGAAACCCCTATTCCTTTTTCATTCTTGACACAGAAATTTCAATTTGTGAATTTTTATCTAAAAAAGAAACATATGGTAAGTTAATTTTTTCAAGATATCAGTGGACAATTGTTAATTTTCAAGGGTGAAAATGTAAATCAAACTCAGATATCCTCTGAACATTAAACATAGGGTTACGATGTTCTTTTTCACTTCCTGAAAAGTGCTGGGAGTGAAATTTCTTTCGGCAGACAGACAAAACATGTTTAAATTGAAAAAGGAAAAAATCAGACATGATTGAAATTCACATTTTTTTATGCTATCTGTTCTCCTTTCAAAAAGTCTATTGAAACTTCTTTACCCAGTATAAATGATTGATTTTCCTCCTTCCTGTCAATCCGAAAATACATGATGTAGATGGTCATGGCTATCCAGCAAATGCCAAAGCAAGCATTTGTCCTACTTGCAGAGGTGTGGGGAAAGTAAGTGTTCTGAGGATCTACTCTGATTATAATTAGTGGATAAAAACCATTCTGTAATGACCCACTTTTGTGAAAATAATTTTCTTTTCCTGCTATTTAGGAAGGCTGGAAGTTTCATATCTATTTGTTAGTGTCTATTAACCCCCAAATTTACATCCAGGTTACAATTCCTCCATTTACATCAACTTGTAGCCATTGTAGAGGTTTGGGCCGGATAATTAAGGTCTGACATGACTTCCAGAGTTTAACTCCTATTTTTATTTTGTAACTATTGGTGATGATTTATCCATTTTCACAGGAACACTGTATGTCATGTAGAGGATCAGGGGTTGTTGAAGGCATTAAGGATGTTAAAGTTACAATACCAGAAGGTTTGTTTAAATTCATGTGATTAATGAAACCATGTTGGGGTACTTGGACCTGAGTTTAAGTTTTTCACCACTCAATAATTGGAGGGAAAGGAGGTTAATAATTTTTTCATTTAGTTTGTCTTCTGATAATATTTAAAGCTGTTTCCTATAGATAGTTGGCTAAATGAGCCCTTTTGCTCAATGCCCTTACATTGAACACTAACTGCATTATTGTGAAAACACTAAATTTGTGATTGATGAAATTGTAGGGTTGTGTTGGGAAGTTCCGTTGATGCTGCTGCTTGTATGTGTTGTGCGTAGAAAATGCATCATTATGGTTCACTATGCAGTCTTTTAAAGAAAAACTATCTATAACAAAATGGTGTACTGATTTCTGTTTTTCCAGTAGCTACATACAAGGTGTCTAAATGAATAGCTTTATAAAAAAAACTGAGAAACGAAGCTGAGGATGCAGACTTTTAAGCATTGGAGTCCAATCCAAAGTCAAAGTCAACAACATATGTTTTTTTTTTTTTTTGTGCCGAACTTCTTGATGCATATCATCTATCTTCATGAAAATAATTGTTATTTTTTGTTATTGAAGTTCATCTGTATATGTAATTTTTCCAATTTCTTTTTGTAAATGGATTAGGTGTGGGTTCTGGAGATACGATCCGTGTGCCAGAAGCTGGTAATACAGGGGGACGGGGAAGTCGATCTGGCAACTTATTCATTAATCTTAAGGCACATCCTTACCTTTAGTTAAATCTCCTCTCTCATGCAGTGAACTATCTATGATTTCAACCTTTATATTTTATACAAGGGACCATATTAGTATTTTATGAAGGCAGGCTTTGTGTTGATTTAAGTATGTCCTATTAGTCTGAACCTGATGCAGGACCTGAAAATTGACTAATGAATCCTCAATAGGAATCTGCTTGGAGACTTGCCCTATTTGATTTCCTAAGTGCTTAGAATCAACACATTTTATCTGCTCTGTTTGGCAGCTTGCACTACGCTGTCTTCCTCCTCCATTGATCTGTGATTCTTGCGGCATGAGAACTTCGTTTGTAGGATTTTCTTGTTAGCTGTTATATCTACAAAGTTGCTTTAACTTTTGAATAAATTAGTCAGGATGGAAAGAGTCTGTATGTGGTGCTAGCTGCAAACACCATTGTCTGGAATATAGTTTATGAACGTGTTCCAAAGTCTTACCTGAATGGATGTTTCCAAAAACATAATGTTCATTATTCGTTTAAGAGTTCTTGTTTCTGATGCTTTATGAAATTAAGTTTGCTGTACTAATGCAGGTTGCTGATGATCCTGTCTTTTCTAGAGAAGGTGCAGATGTTTATGTTGATGCTAATATTAGTTTTACACAAGTGAGAACTGAAATCCTATGCAAAATTCTTGTTGAGTACGTGTCCTTTTGTTGTTTTATCTACATGACTTGGTGCAGCACTTTCAAGTGTACCTGTTCCACCCACCATGAAAATATACTGTTTCTATTTGTTCAAATTAGTGTTTCATTTCTTATTTGTTGAGTCATTCCACCCTGATCAGCATGAATCCTTCACTCTAGTCAAAGCAATAAGTACCATATATTAGTTTTATGAATTTGGACACAAAAGAACAGTATTTTTTTCAATTAATCAAGGTTTGTATTTTTGTACAGGCAATTCTTGGTGGTAAGGTTGAAGTACCAACATTGTCAGGGAAGACACAAGTAAATGTAATAACCTTTTACCTCCAACTTAATTTACATTTCTTTTAAATTATTCTAGAATCAACTGCTTCAATGTTTTACTGTACATTGTCCAATGAGTTGAGGGATGTTTTTTTGTTCAACTTGGTCACTGTTTTCACTTGAACTGCCAGAGCCATGCTTAATTGGGGATACTGCCTATGAAAGAACGTGCAGTTTAAGATGTATCAGCCTTCGCTAATTTTTTCTGGTATTTGAAGCAAGTGAATTGAACAAAGTTTTTCAAAAATTGGCCTATGTTATGTTATGAAGACTAACTTGCCCTGAATTTTGATATCATTTGTATTCATTGCCATGGAAAAATCTGGAAATGTGATCACAGGGGCACAAATTGTTCACCCATGCTTTTGTTAGAATTGTCTTTTTAATTTTAGGTCATATTAAATAGTAATATTTCATGATTTCGTAAGTTCAAATTCCATGCTACACCCAGTGATGTTAATACCATTTCCAAGTTTCCATCCTCTCTGAAATCTAAACTTGCCTTCTTATTTTTTAATATATATATATATATATATATTTTATCACACCAATTTTTATTTGTTTTTTGTAAGCTTTAGACGTGTCTCCACTATTTTAGCACCAATATTTTATGCTCTGTTATATTTCACCGGCAGATACCAAAGGGAGTTCAGCCAGGTCAACTTGTGGTACTAAGAGGCAAAGGTAAATTGGATATCCAAATCCTGCTTTAATTTATTCTTGCTAGATTTCCAATAAATATGATTACAATTTCAATTTCCTGCAGGTCTATCAAAGCATGGTTTTCTTGTAGATCATGGAGATCAATATGTGCGGTTTTGCATTAACTTCCCCATGTAAGCTTTTTCAATTCAACCAAGTAGTAATGTCATGTCCTGTTTCTATTTGAAATTATAGTTTGCACCTGAACATAAAATACATGGACCTTGCTTGGCCTGGCACCTAGAATGTGGTTTTAATGTGCAGCACCTTCTGGCAGAGAGGTTTTTGTTAAACTGTGACACTGTAAATATGATTTTTTTTTTCACTCTCAGAACGCCCTGTGAATTTTACAATTATCAGGTCTGGAAGATCCAACAGTATATGGTCTATTTTCCAATCATGTTTTATGTATTCATTTTCTTTCTAAATGTTTTGTTTTTTTACTTCTATGTATCCAATAACTTTGTATTTTTGGATGTTATTTGCTGCAGAATATGCAGCAAGATGCAATGTCTAATCTTTTTTTCATGTTTTATTGTGATTTTAGTGCAATTAATGAGCGCCAACATGCTATTTTGGAAGAATTTGCCAAGGAAGAGATAAAAAATGAAAATGACACTTCCAATGAAGGAAACTGGTAAGGCTTGTTTGTTCTTCAGAATATGCTTGCTATCCACTGCTTCATGTTCTCGCAACATTGCTGCCCATGAAGACCATATGGATAAGGAGTAGGCTTCATTCTAATTGCATATCCATGCTCTCACGCACTGAGATCATGGTCTGTATATGATTACTAAGGATTTGGACCTGTGCCTGAATAGCTTACCTTACAATCACTGAATAGTTTATGAGACCACAAACACTTGTAACCATTGTTTTGGAGACAAATTCAGAATTGTACCATTACAGTAGTGCTTGTCAATTGTAGGCTTTGTTCCTTTCTTGCTCTTGTTTTGTAAAATTTTAATTTGGACAATCATTTCATCAATTGGCCCTATATTTGACTGCATCCATGGCTCCGTTGGTAAATTTTTTGTTCTTGCTGTAATGAACATCCTGAATTGGATAACAGGCTTTATCAGCAGCTATCTACTGGTTGAACTTACAGGTGGCAGCAACTTCTTGAGCGGGTGACGGATCCTAGTTTTATGCTAAAATTTTCTATGCTCATGCTAATCCTGCTGTTCCTTAACAAAACCATGATTTGAAAGCTGACTCACGGTGGCTGCTGGAGATACATGCACCAATTATGCTGTCATCTGTTGTGGAGCTTTACTTTTATCGATAGAAGGTACCGATTTCTAACACTTAAATAGAAGCGTTTCTACATTTGATGGCTGTGATTGAAAATGTAGGAACGATGATAGTTATTGATTATAATGCTTTGTACCTATTTGTGGCACGGAAAATATTATCCAGAAATTGATTAAAAGTTGCTCGTAGTTGACCACGTTAATTTATGATGTGCCTCAATGACGTTGATTTCTGCTCTCCATAGTAATACCGTGATAGGTTTGTATGAAGTAGGGATAAAGATTCAGATTACTTGCAAGCAGTGTAACATAAAACGTACACTTTTTTTTCCCCATTCGACGCAAATGATGTCGTTGTAGGTGTGGAAGAATGATCAAATACACTATTTGATGGGCAGGCATGCTTCATCATGGAAGAGATGGATACTATTGGAGCCTCTCTCTCTCTCACCCATGCTGGTGGATGAAATGAAGGGATTGCTTTACCAATAATGGGGACACTACCTCACGGAGCTGGGCCTTGCTCATGACTGCGGTGATTTAAATATGCCAGAATGATATACATACCTTCTTCTTCTTCTTCTTCTTTTTTAAGTATTTTGTCTGAAATTATACGAGGGTCATGGTGTATACAAGAGCATGAACATGCTAATCTGACCTGAGATTGTCCGTTGTAATTCAGACGGTTGGAGCCCAGTGAGAAGCTTCCAATGTATCTCAGAACGGGGTATTTGTCCGTCTAAAAGCATAATTTCTGCTGCTCTCAGTTCAGTTACAATCAACTTGGTAACCTAGTTTCGTCCTCCACGTTTCGGGAATAATTTACTATTTATCTGAGTTGTAACATCTTCGTCTTCCTTTTTTCTTTGAACTCAGTTAATCCCCTTGGTTAGTTGCAACCAAGTTTAAAAACCTTGAAGGAAACTTCGCCACTTTCTCAAGACAGTAACATCAAGACAGGAGTTTTAAAAAATGAATCTGGAATGGCATGATCTAAATGGATTGGTGCATAATTACTCTGTTTTTCTGACCATATATAGAGTTGATTCTGCCAGTTCCTTTGTTAATGTTAATATATATGGAGTCCGAAATTTGAAGAAGTGAGAACCGAAATGAAGGCTCTCATTGCGATGAACATGAATGCGTTTTAAAAAATCTGGATATTACAGCACTATTGCAACAAATGCTCAAGCATTTCCTGCCGGATTATTACTTGGAGCCATCGAAGCTTCTGGAGCTGCCAGTTTCTTTTTCTTGTTTTCTTTCATCTCACCATAGAAGTAAGAAACAAAGCCCCATAGCGAGAGTCCAAGAGCGACACCCTTCTCTGCTTGAAATTTCTCTTGAAAGAAAATAACTGAGAGGATTTCAGTGGCCGGAAGGAGAGCAGAGATTAGAATACCGGATAGCAAAGAGGAGGCAGAAAAGATGACTCCGATGGCTCCCAAGAAGAAACACTGCCAGATAATTGCACTCCACACCAGCACGACGTAATACTTGACTTCTCCCAGCTCAAAGTTTCTTGCTTCTCTTGGAATCGCCTGTAAGAGAAAAACCTCAAGTGACATCCATATGACGGATTTTAAACAAAAAAAAAAAAAAAACACGTGGACCGGCAAAACTACTCGAACACTTGCCATAGCCATGCCCGAAATTCCTACTTTAGCATGCTTGTGTAAAGATAAGTTGTTTCAATCCAGAATATACATAGAATCTAAACTCTACAGGAAAATTCTTATTTTATCATGATTCTATATGATGATTTTAGCAATAATATATTCTGAATATATAGAGACTCTAAACCAAAATTCCACCAGCTTCTTATTCGCTGACCAAAATTCCACCAGCTTTTTATTCGCTGATCAATTCTCCTTGTTGTCTATAGAATGGAATGGAATGGAATAACTAAAAGGCCGGCAAGAGAAACGGCTATTACCGAGAATAAAAAGATTATATTTTAGAAAAACCAACCTGGAAGTCTTTGTTAATGAACATCCCTACGGTACAAAAGACAGTAGCAAGCAAACACATAACCATCTGAATCTCCATCACAAGCGTGTAGTTGATTTCCTGCCTGGACTTCTTGTATGTCAATTCCACCAACGGCAAGATTAAGCCATACAGAGCAGCAGCTACAAGCGTCATGATAAAACCCAGTATGTACTCTCTACTCGATTCATGAGCAGGCTTGTCACTACCTGTATGCATAGCCAATACTCCAGCCCCCACAGTCAGTAAAACAACAGCGTTTATTGAATAAGAAGTGAACTTTTGTTTAACTAGAAGGAAAGCAAAACCAGCTGTGAAAGCTAACTGTGTTGCAATAATCAGAGCAGAAGTTGAAACAGGAAGACGGGCTACACCATAAGCGTAAAGATAGTCATCCAGACCAGTAAGGACACCAATGATGGCGGCAGCAATGAACAAAGGAGGTTTCATATAAAAGAGTCTAGTGGTGGGGTCGGTTGCACGGCGGTGAAAGTAGGACGAGGCAATGGGGATTAGAATGATGGGCCAACCGCCCGTTTCAAGCCAGGCAGAGAGCCAAATACGTTTGCCTCCACGGATGAAGTAGAGACGCATTATTAGAGGACCACCACAGTTTCCTATGGATAGTACGAGGCAGTTGAAGATGAGAAGGGCTTTTTTCTTGGTTGTTTTAACTTGAGTCTCTTCTTTGGCCTCCATGATGAATAAAGATGAGAAATTGTACCACCGTGAGAACAAATTGCGCTCCTATATAGGGCCACCGATATAACAAACAACGTGAGAATTATATTGAGAAAGCAAGTCTTTGGAGTCGTCAACGAAAGGATAGTGTAGAGATTGTTAGTAATGGACGTCGTTAATATCCTCTTTTTTATCCCAGTTTTTCTCTTGTTTTTCAAAAATTATATTTTTATACCAATTTAAATTTTAGAATTTTATCTAATTTATGATGATGAAAACAAAAAAGAAAAAGAAAAAGAAGAGAGTTTAGAAAGTGAAATAAGAAGGAAAAAAAAAGAGAGCCTAAGGTGATTAGGAACAAAGAATATAAATTAAGATTATGTAAAACAGAAGAAGAAAAATAAATAGTATCAAACAAAATTTGAAAATTAATGAAAGGGATTCTACATATTAGAAAAAGAAAAATTAATTAATTAATTAATTAAGAATCCATGGTAAAACAGGAAACAATATAATTGAATACCATTCTATTTTGCAAGGGATCACAAACATTATAAATAAAAAAAAAATATTCAGACAAAGATATTGTAAACATAGAGATCGGAAAAGAGAGACTCTTGCCATAAAATCTAGTCAAACAAAAAATATAGAAAAGAGAGAAGTAATGAAGCACGAGAAAAACAAGAAAAAAAACAATAGCAATCCAAATTTTCTAGCAGTAGACTTCAACTTCTTAACCGTCGATCTTCCATCTCAAGGGAGGGTGGTTTACACCGCTACCACCTAATGAAGAGAAAGAGAGAAGTAATGAAGCACGAGAAAAACAAGAAAAAAAACAATAGCCTCCCATGCAGTGTGGTCCATGCATCCCGAGACTCAATGATGTGTGACAAAAAGGCACTTCATTATAGATTGGTTGTCCTGTACGTGCAACACACTCGCTTATACTATTTTTCTCCGGCACCTTATTTTCTTCAAGTTCCACCCTCTTCGGTCCAAATCTAACCATCTCTAACGAATCGGAAAGGTTAACTTTAATCTCACATGTGATTTATTTGTTGTTAAAAATCTTTTGTGATTTGTTTTGTTAAATTTTGAATTGCAAATGTACGTGGTTTTTAATAAACTCATAATGTATTTATGATTTTTTTTTCTTCTTTTCATGTTCAATTTATTTATTTATATATTTATGGTGGTTATTTATAATGAATATGGTAAAATAATTAATTTATAGAGGGTTAATATAAATTAAGTAATTATAAAAAACAATTTAAATATATGTTATTCAATATTTCAAATCTTGCCCCAAACTAAGAAAAGAAGGGGGTTAAACTTCGTTGTCAAGCTAAAATTTCAAATCATTATCCTAGGAATTCTTACTTCTAAATAAATATATGTATTTAGTTTAGGTAAAATAGGTGTTTTTATTGTAAAATCAAATAAAAATGTATCTTATTTTAGTGTGATATTTGAGATTGATTTTCATCTTTTTTTTAGTATAACTAGCTTCTTATTTAAAAATATCTGAAAACTAGTTAAGGTTCATAGTAAATATAAAATTAAATAAATGACACGACTAAAAGATTGATATCTTTTTTCAAGTATTAGAGTGTTGAAGTAATAAATAACCTGGTAAGATCAGGATAGAACCACAAAGAAATTAATTATATAAATTATAAATAATAATGATGATGATGATGAGTTAAAAAGGAACTTGATATGTAAGATTAATATAAAGATTAAACAATAATAAAAATAGTTCTCAAGGTTAGAGGATCCATTAATGGTATTTCAAACAAGTATAATATAAATTATTTTCATTACTCAACTAGAAACCACATATAAAGAAGGTTTCAATTGGATAATTTGTCATTAATAGCTCATTATAAATTATTAAGATGATCATATTAATTATCTTATTTAAGTAATACCAAAATTTTAATTATTGTCAGAAATTTATGATGCTAACTTATGTTAATAGCACATCAAGTTTTTTTTATAGCACAGGTGTAGGTTATACCATACGGTTGGCTATGAAGGATCAAGCATTTATTACACAAGTATTATACAATACAAATCTAGATTAGTCATTTAACAAGTAAGGTATTAAGAATTAATAAGATTGAAATGATAAGACATGTTAATAGCAAACTTTTTTGGATGTAAGTATTGAAGTCCATATTGAGTTTATATCATACATACCTTAACACCATTAGTAAAACTTTTTCAACTTGACATAATAAACTTAGCTAAATATTATGAAGAAGATAAGTATAAATAAATAAAATGAGAACATAATTACATAAGTATAGTAAAGGAAATGAAAGATATAAACAAGATATAAATGAAACTATAACATGAAATAAAACTAAAATATTAAAACTATAAAGAAAGAAAGCAATAAGGAAATAATCTTGATTTAAAAACTAAAATGCCTAAATGCACGACAAATGCCTTATTTTATAGGCCAAAATTTAAAACTATTAATTTGTTGACTAATTGTTAAGTGAGTGGCCACATCTTGACTTGGTGACAATCTTTATCTTTTTATCTGAACAAAATATCATTGCTAACATCAAAATTTGAACATATTTTCTTCATAAAAGTTCTATGAAATTGTTTCAGCTTTCTAAAAAAAATCGGTGAATTTGGACTTCTAGAACTCAAAATATATGTTAAACACTGAGTTGTAGCTAAGTTGGAGGATAAATTTGGACTTTTTTATTATTGCTATAATTTGAACTTGAAAACGGCCTTTCTGAATCTTGAACTCTTTATGAAAGTTTTAGGCCTATATCTTCGCTTTCCATCCATATAAAGCATACCTTAATCCATGTTTTACAGCTCCAGTTATGATCCAATAACCAAATGGTGATCCAATTTGGACTGAACTAACATTTCTTTTCTAAGTTTAGCCTTCTTTTTATCTTCTCAATTTCAGTAGTTAAACTCATCAATCAATCCCTTGATTTATGTGATAGGCCAGCATTTAAGATGAATATTTATTATAAATTATATGTCTCTTATATTATTAGATATGTTATTATAAAATATGCTCTAGTTAAGGAGTTATTGATACTTCAAATGCAAAATGATGATATAAAACCTTGATAAAAATATATTTTTAAGTGTTAGTCACACTCCCCTAACTAGCTTATTATTAGTCCCTAATAATCAAATCTTTAAAATAGAAAAACAATTTTCAAGTTTCATAAAACAAGGCATTCATTATTTAACTTTCATTAATCTATCCAAATAAATAAACTCATTAAATTTATATATCTGCTAATAAGATTTTTATTGGAAGAAAACAATATTATGTTCTAATGTTTTTCTAAGGTTAACTTTCTTGGGTTGAGATTATTATCTTTTTTTCCTCTTTTATACATATATAGATAAGTTAAAACACACTACATCTTTAACCCATGTAATTAGCTTTTAGCTAATGACTCCCAAGCTAGTTAGTCTGAGGGCATTAGGTGTTGATACATCCCTACAAGCTTAGTAACTTGGGTTATATATACTGATACATAGATAGTGCAATGTTTGATTTCTTTAAGATTTTCTCCTTAACCTATATAAGAAACATTGAGTCAATAGCTCCTAATTCAGTTGACTTTAGGGTATTAGGTGTTAAAACACCCCTTTAAATTTAATTGCTTAGGTTAGGGAAACTACGAAACTAAACTTATCTATATTTTTATTATCATCAATATTATCAATTTGTTTTTATTTTTGTTTATTTTTGTTTTTTTTACAAATTATATACTATCTTTTTTTCTTAGTTGTTATCTTTAACAAAAGATAAAAATAATATAATAATTCAATATTCAACTTACAATCATATGTTAAAGTGTGTGTGTGAAAATAATGGTTTAAAAATACTTGTTAAATAAATATATGAGCAGAATTAAGTAATAACAATACGAGAGTTTGTAAATCTAAATATTTCAAGAAGTATTCTAATAGACCTTGTTAAGAAAGTTTACTAAGATGCGGCTTAAGATTCACTTTAACAAAAGAACTCCTTTACTTTGTTATTCTAATAATAACAGTTTTGCAGATGGTTTATGAAATAGAAAATACAATTAGTCTTTTTTGGGTCAACTAATACCCTTCTCCCTCCAACCAAAACGAGACATTGTCTTCAATGTCACAAGATAGAAAGATAGAGTATAGAAGATATCACCTAAAAAGATGAACACTAACAAATCTGAAACATACTTAAACAAATATAAAAGATAACAAAATAATAAAATATTATGCTATCAAAAAAACCAAAAGACACAAGTTTTTACAAATTATAGCTCAAATTCAATCCTAGCTTTTTATGGCTTTTCTTATTTGTCCATTCTATTCAATTTATAGAGAAATCAATTATTGAGATGAAAGATTGCAATTGATCAATTAGTTATTCAACAGTAGCAACAAAGATTATGATTTGTTGTGCTGAAGATATTAGAAAATTCTGTTATATGACATGATAAAAAAATTAATAATTTATCATAAAAGCCATTAACATTGAGCAAACCTATATGTTTATGGTGAATGTGAAGTTGGGCCCAAGAGAAAATATGAAAGATCTCTTCCAATGTGCCCAGACCACCTAGTAAGGCAATGAAGACATCAACATATTTAAACATTGTATTCATTTGTTCAGATATTGTGAAGACTTGTAGTTCCTCTGCAATTGTTTTTCAAATGATGTTCCTTTTTGCTAAAGTTTTGGGGACGACTCTCAAAACTTGACTGCCTTCTAAAAATACAGCTATTGACACCTCTTATTAACA
This sequence comes from Populus ilicifolia, assembly GCA_015708895.1. Classification (NCBI taxonomy): domain Eukaryota; kingdom Viridiplantae; phylum Streptophyta; class Magnoliopsida; order Malpighiales; family Salicaceae; genus Populus; species Populus ilicifolia. The sequence continues at coordinate 31,676 of SRLM01002343.1, read as the reverse complement.
CAAGGCCACCTTCCCTATACATTAAATGAATCTTTCTCTCAACTAGTACCTAACCAAGATGATTTGCTAATTCTAAAAACTCATTTTCTTTCCAAAGGCTAGATTTACTAAAAACACAAATATTTCTTATTTGGTGACTTAAGAAACCTTATATTTGTACACACTTTTATATTTGTTAAATGTGTGGGTTGAGTAGAAATGAAGGGAAAGAAGAGAAGATTTTATAGATGAGAAATTAAAAATACAATCATACCACCTATATGTAGGTCAGTTGGAGTCTCTCTCTCTCTCTCTCTCTTTAAAAACATGTATATATACAAGTAGTTATGATTGTAGCTCACTCTTCTCTTGATTTTACATCCAAGAACAGGTTAAACCCCCTCAATGGGTTGAGGATAAACTTTCCATCTAGTTTTCTTAAAAACTAGTAAACAAGATCTTTTTTAGTTAGTTTCCCAAAATTATAGCGAGTATGTTCTTTTTGAGAATGAGGTCATAAGTCATGAAAAGCACAATGTACATCTCCACAAGGATACATCTCAGACAAAGTTTAATGACACTACTTACCTCATTATCCGAAATGCATCTTTGAAATATTTGATTAGGATAATATTTGAATAAGTAAAGGTCTTCCTAATAAAATTTCTTCATTTTATTCAAAAACTTTCCTTGTCTTCAGTACTCTAGTGAGCTGGCAAAAATCCTGAAGTAAGAAAATTGATATTTTTAACAAACTAAGGCATTGAACTAAGAGAAAGTAAAGATTCACCAGGAAAGTAATCATTAATTGATGTGATGTCAGATGTTAAATCTATTGTCAATCTAGATAAAGATCCATATCAATTTTTTTAGTGCTTTTTTCATCCTTGATTTCTTCCTGTTTTAAAGTTTTATAATTTCAAAATCATGATTGACTTTTTTTTTATTTGATCATGATATGAGAAATAGAAATGCCGGTGGGGAATCAGTCTTTTCTTTGCAATGTTTAGATTTAACTCCTTTTTTACCCTTAAAGATTGCTTTATCATCTTTTTTACAAGGTTCAAGAATTGATTTTTTAATAACCTTATCATTGTGGAGAGTAATGACTTATTGGACTTGATGTATATGTTGGCTTTTGGAGCTGCTTGCACTTAAATTATATTGTTCTTTGGGATTTTGCTGAAGTTAAGATGAAAACTTACCTTTTTCCTGAAAAATGAGAGTAGATGTGAATTTTGCTAGAATATATTTAAAATCTATTATGCTTTGAGCAAGTTGAGAGTTGATTGTCTCCTACTTTTCAATGAATGTATGCAATGCTTCTTCAAGATTTCTTTTAGGAGGTCGAGCAAAAGAAGGTTCATATCCATTAGAATTTTTAAAATTATGGTATGCTTGAAATGATGACTGTGAAGTTTATGCATTATTATTATTACTCTTCCAACTGAAATTTGAATGATTTCTCTAACCAGAGTTGTATGTTTGTGAGTATGGGTTATAAATGGACCTTTAGAAACTGTTTAAAACATGAGTTTGCTTATGGAGATATTCTTTGAAAGAAGGCAAAGTTGGACAGTTATTGGTTGAGTGTTCATTAATTTCATAGATTTGACATATAATGTCTTAAATAGATTTTAATTGACCACTATTTTTTAATTTTAGTGCTTTGATTTTTCTAACTAAAAATACAAACTTGACTAAGAGGTCATGATCTTCTCTAAAGTTATATATACATCCACTGGATGAGGAGGTTAAACATATAATAATAATAATAATAAGTTAAAGAGAAATGTTAAGGTTAGAGGATCTATTAATTATATTAAAAATAAATATAATATAAACTCTTTTTATTACTAAACTAGAAATCATACACAAAGAAGGTTTCAATCAAATGATTTGTCATTAACAGCTCATTATAAATTATTAACATGATCATATTAATTATCTTATTTAAATAATACCAAATTTTTAAATATTATCAGGAATTCGTGATGCTAACTTATGTTAACAACAAATCAAGTTCCTTTCATAACATAGGTGTAGGCTATACTATACAGTTGGCTATAAAAGATATCAAGTATTTGTTGTACCAAGTGTTATACAACATAAATTTAGATTAATCATTTAACAAATAAAGTATTAAGAATTAATATGATAAAAATGATAAGACATGTTAATAGCAAGTTGTTTAGGATAAAATCATTGAAGTTCATATTGAGTTTATATTATACTTATTCTAACACTATTAGTGAAACCTTTTTATCTTGACATTATAAACTTAACTAAATATAATAAAGAAGAGAAACATATATAAACAAGAGGAGAACATGATTATATAAGTAAATGAAAGGAAATGAAAAGTATAAATAAGGGATTAATGAAAGCAAAACTTAAACATTACAAAAATATAAAGAAAGAGAGCAAGAACATGATCTTAATCTGAAAACTAAGATGCCTAAATGCATGACAAATGTATCCTTTTATAGTTAAAATTGGAAATTATTGATTTGTTGACTAATTGTTGAGTAGGTAACCATATCTTGACTTTGTGACAATTCTTATTTTTTATTTGAACAAAATGTCATTACTAACATCAGAATTTAAATAGACAAATAAAAGTTTTAGAAAAATATCTTAGCTTTCCAACAAAAAAAATTAAAGTCAATTGGACTACTAGAACTCGAGATATGGGCTAAACACCAAACAATGTATAGGCTATAGGACATATTCAGACTTCTTCGTTATTACTAAATTTAAACTTCCAAATAGCATAATTGAGTTTGCATTCCATATGAATGTTTTAAACTTATGTTTTAGCTTTTAATCCATATAAACCAAATTAAAATCTAAGATCTATAACTCCAGATATAACCCAATAACTGAATAGTATTCTAGTTTGGACTAAACTAACATCTTTTTTTAAAAAAACTTAGCCCTCCTTTTGTTTTCTAAATTTCAATAGTTAAACTTTTCAATTAATCCTTTCATTTATGTGATAGGCCTGCACTTGAGATGAATATTTACCATAAATTAAAGGTATCTTATATTTGTTAGACATGTTATTATAAAACATGTTATAGTTAAAGGGTTATTGACACTTCAAGTGCAAAATATTGATATAAAACCTTGATAAAAATATATTTTTAAGCACTAATCAGATAGGTGCATAAATCACAATAAATTATCCATCATTGCACATGTGTTCACTATCAAGTTAGATAATGGGCTGAGTGAGACCAATTACAATAAAACTGTTAAATGGGCGAGAAATATTTTACTTAAAGGGAATATGCTAAAATTAATGAAATCTCTTAGCCTAAGATACTAGAAAACTGATATATGTCCAAACTTTTGCATGTTGTATTACCTTAAAAATGTAGAGTTAATCGAGTGTCGAACATGTAGATATCCTCATTATAAACCTAGAATTGGTAGGGAAAGGAATCCCCTGAGGTGATTTTAAACCAACAAGTTGAAGCTCGGACAACCCATCTTGCTGTTGAAACAAAATAACTTAGTGCTAGGATGACTAAACTTGTTGATTATACCTGGAGCTGAAATCACAAATGGATGGTACATGTGCTCTTCCTTATTGGCCCTCGTAGTCCTAACAAAGACCCAACTCCTCTTCCTTCAAGCCCCTCTATTATAGATGAATTGTATTTGAACTTATAATTTTTAAATCTATAATAAATATTTAATTTTAATTTATGTTATTTTAATTATTTTCTACTCTGTTTAATAGTTCTTTTTTTAAAATATTTTTAAAACATTATTAATGATTTTATCGACAAATTAAGTTTATCGATATATTTTAAAGAGTTGAAAAAAATTACTACAAATATCACTACCACTATTAAATCACCGACTATTTTATTCCATTGGTAATATTTAAAAAATCATTGATGAAATTAAATATTGTATTCTTATCAATGATATGTCATATTCATTGAGGGATATATTATCAGAATAAGGAGGGTATTTTATTTTTTTTATTTAGCATGCTTATTCTATGTGTAAATCCATCAATGAATATTTTACTAATAGAATTATAGAAAAAACAAGAATCATTAAGGAAAGTTTTTTCGATGACCAATAACCATCTATAAACCCGTTAGTGAAATTCATCCCGATAAACTCACTATCTAACCATTAATGAAATATTCCAACAATAAATTAAAAAATTGTAGTAATGTAGGCCTAGTTAGCCAAACATGCATAAGCCTTTTGAAAATAAGCCTAGGGTAGACCCATTCGCTTGGGCCTTTTTATCATGTATTTTCTTTTTGTTAAGAGATAAACAATTTATTTTGAGAAAAATATATAATAGGTGAAGCATTGCTTATAAGGCATATGACTTATCACCTTTTTTCTCTTCAAATTTTGGTCATCATAAAGGTGGCATACAGGTGGATGGAAAATAGAAAAGTGTTATTTTATTCTAAAATTCTATTTGATCCCTTTTCATCTAGAAATACTAAATTAACATCTCTAGAAACCTTTAAAAATCAACATTAACCTAAAAAAGAACAAAAATGATTCAACACAAAAATTAAACCATGAAAAAACTTTTTTCTCAACCCCGATTTATATTCTCCAACAAGATGAAGGTTTATAAATACCTTAATGGGACCCCTTTGTTGAATAAAATTTATTAATGTCAAAATTATTTTTTTAATTTTTAAAATATGGTTAATCGATTGATTTTTTTATTCTTCACCATTATTCATTAACTTTTTTCTTCCTTTATAAAAGTTAGAGGCTAAAATATTAAGAAAATTAAAATTTTAATCAAAATTAAAACTACAAAAACTGAAAAAACTTTAAAGGATGAAAATAAAAGTAAGCAAGTTAACAAGACTTTTTCAAGTGGATTTAATTTGGCCATATGTTTTTTTTTGTTTTACACTTTAGTTTTTTTTTCTAATAAAACATTATAAATTGATCACTAATTTGAGTATAGAAGGTTGTGATTGATAAAAAAAAATAGAGGATAAAATTATATATATATATATATATTGTGGCTTACTATATAGTGAAATACCTAGTTGTTTTAGTCAATTTTATAATTACAATATTTATCAATATTATCTTTAAATTTGAATTAAAAGTTAGAATAAATGTTGTCCCTTCTTTATGTTATGTTTGATTTAATTATTATCTTAACGGGTCAAACTTTGATAATTAATTTTTTAAAATCGGTTAAAACAATTATTTTATGACAATTTAAATTAAGATTTTGCATAAATTCTTGTTAAAAATCCAATTTACCTTAAAGAGATTATAATCATATGAATTTATATAAATAATCTTAGTGTGCTTTTTATATTATTTATGTGCGTGGTTTCTAAAATTGGTCTATTTGAAGCTTGTTTTGGTGTTATGTATTTAACTTTAAGAATTTTTTAAGCTTTTGGTTTGGATAAAACATCACCTTTAAAGACTAATGATCCATGTCCTGAATCATGAGTGAATGATACATACCGGCCCGTAACAGAGTAATTATTTGGAACTTTCTTATTCCATCTCATTATCCAAAGTTCGTGGTTTGATTTTCCAGCTGCTTCATTCGTCTTTCAAATAGATTAATTAAAACGTAAATAAATAAATCAATATGGACCAAATTATCCGACCATGCATTAGATTCAATATTTGGAATATTTTATTATCTTATTTAAAACTTAAAACTTATTTTTTCTTGGAGAAAGATTTCTAACTCAAACTTAATTAGCTTTCTTAATTAAAAATAAAAAATAACACGTAACAGTATTAGATAATTTATGAAAACCCTCTATTTAACTGATGGGATCATAGATAAAAAATATCTATTGAAAAAATGTTCATCAATAATTTTTAGTCTTTTAGTAAGTTTGTTATTAATAAATTTATTAATAACTTTACAAATAGAACATACATGCCAAAAAAAATTACATGTTCATTCCATCAATATTTTTTTTGGTAGAATTTTAATATATCACTAACAGGAGAACCGTATGTTATTTCATCAGTGAGTTAATAGTTGTAGTGACATTTATAATAATTCTTTTTTAATTTTTTAAAATATATTGATGGACTGATTTGGCCGGTGAGTTAACATTAGCATTAATATTTGCAGTAACTTTTTTCAAACTCTTTAAAATATATCGACAGAATAAGCTCCTCAGTAAAACCATCTGTAATATTATATATATATATATATTATATTAAACAAAAATAAAAAAAGCTTAAAAATTAAATTAATATAAAATTTAAATTTTAAAATAAATTATCTTAATATAAAAATCAAATATTTATTATAAATTTAAATATTAGTATGTTCAAATACATCAAAAGTAAAAAAAGAGGCGATGCTAGAGGAGAAGGTTGGTCGTCCCTAGAATTGTGGGGTTATTAAAAGGATGTACATGTACCACCTATTTGTGATTTGATCTTCATTATCACTTGACGGAGTTCTTCATTATCCCTAGAAAGTCGTTCATATTTTTCATTAAGATGGGTCATATATTCTAATACTTTTTAATCTAGTAAGGCTGTGAACTCTGGAGATTGAGTGGTTGGGATAGATTGCAAATATCTAATGATTGAAACACTACAGGTCATCTGTTAGTTCTTGACAATAGTATTAGAGAGTCCAAACACCTGATTTTTATTGGGTCCAATGGACGATCCTACCTCTAACCACAAATCTGGATTGATATTTAGGTGGATCAAAGGATCATCCTTTTATTTTCAACCAGTTATTATATGTCTCTTGGAAATAAAAAATAAATTCATCAAACTCAAGTAAATAATAGCTTAAGAAAAAAAATGATTGAAAACCAACATACCACAAAGTGTTAAGCTCAGTTATCCATGAACTATTACACTCCTTTTTTGCGGTCATTACTTCACATGTGTGTTTCTACAAAAAGCTCCATTGGGCTTAATTTACGTTCAAGAACTATAGATCGCAAGATAAAAATATTGTTAGTTAAATATATTTATATAAAACAACAAATTAAAAAAATTAATGTAATTAAAATCTTACTATTTGCTTCGCATATGAAAAAAAAAATGAAGTCATTGGTGTGTGTGGTAATGAAACCATGAATTTATCAGCTTTAATATCCTATACTAGACTATGACCCTCATGCGAAATGTGTGAACATCACATTCTAAATGTATTTTGCCTATGTAATCTTTGAGATGTATGACAATTTGAAATCCTTTTAAACTACTATGTCACTCCAGTCTGATAGATTGCTCTCTTTTGCATATTTTTTGATTTTTTTATGCCTTGTATCAAAAATTACGCAATGTATATGGTACAAATAAATTATCTATAAGTAAATGAAAAATAAAATTTTAATATTTGAAAGAAAAAAAATTACTTTGATTTCAATGTTACCTAGTTATAGTGTGATTCTCCCAAACCCTTCTCGTAACATTATCATTACCTACATCCCATTCAAACTTTTCCTTGTAGTAATTGTTTTTTTATTTTGTTTTTCATTAGTTTCAATAAAGTAAATGAATTAACATAAAATTTTTTCCTTGTAGTTAATACTAACCTTAAACCTTGAAAACCATGTATTAACTTACAGTTTGCATTCAAGATGTTTGAAAACCTAGCTCTATTAAAATAATATAATTTCTATCGACAATTTAAATGCAACATTATTGTTTAAGCAGTTTCAGTGTTTATAAAGCTGAATTAAATAAATTTAATGAAATATTATTTTTTCATAAAATTATTAAACATGTCATCCTTCCAATAAGCCATATACTTATAGGTGCATGAATCTTACTATGAAGGAACCTTGCCTTTACATTACAACATCGCACTCGATGAGGTAATGTTGTGAGTCGATGTTTGTGTTTTAGGTGCCTTTTCTTAGACAGCACCAAAGAACTTGTGGCTGTCATTATTGTTGCTAGAAGAACTCATAGCTATTCTATCCTCATGATGTGCAATTGATTTTCCCCTAGGTATCTACACAAATTTATAGGGAAAAAAAAATAATTTCTATTAAAATATTCTACAACACCTCCCCTATACGAGAAGTTATCTAAAATTTTTAATCCTGGAAATAGACAACATATATACCACAAACCAGTTGATTTTATTTTTACCAATAGTTTTGAAAAATTCAATTTCAAAGAAAGTTCTCATTTGATATGTGATAATATTTTTAATCCTAAATTTAGAAGAATTTATTTTAAATGGAATACATACAATATAATAATGAAATCAATACAACACATTTAATTATATCTTAACAATAAAATTAAACAAAGAAAATAACTAAAATGACTAATCAAAATAATAAAAAAATTATTTCAATAACAATTACATTTCAACATAATTATTTCTAAGTGGTAATACTTGTGATCTTATATTCACAAAAATATTCTAAATGGAATACAATACAAAATAATAATTAAAATTAATCTTATACATTTAATTGAAATTGAACAACAAATTTGAAAAAAAATAACTAAAATTCAAAAAAATAATGAAAAATTATTTCAATAACAACTAAAATTCAACACAACTATTAATTTATAAAATGATTAAGAACAAATAATTGAACAAAAAAATACAAAAATGAAAAAAATGCAAAAACAAATAATGGCGAAAGGAATGAAAAATTCTTACTTTAATAGCATGCTTAATTTTAGAGTTAAAGGAGGTGTGATACAAAAAGAAGAAGAAGAGATTTTGTTAAAAACCAACAAAAAAAATACTTTTTTAAAAATTAACCCACAAATACTTATTGATTTTGTTGAGAGAAAGGAAACTTTATTTCTAGCCTTGATGTTTGAAAGAAAGAGGAGAAGAGCGGATCAAAGAGAATAAGAGAGAAGAACAAAGTTTAAGTTAAGAGAAGAAGAGAGAACAAAATAAAGGTCTATTACTCCTATAGAGCTTGTATATTAGGTTTTATGGATGGAATTCCTAATGGAGAATCAAATATTATTATTTATAAATATTTTATCAGTGATTGTATTTATAAAGTCAAATTAAAAATTTTAAAATTTTTCAAAAACCCCTCTAATTTTTTTTATTTTATTATTTCATCCATTATTCCATCAATAACAAAGTACACAATCAACAATAAAAGATGTATTAATTAATAGGATGTTGGAAGTCCCTTTCTGTTGATGATTCTGTTGGGAAACCTATAAAAATCGTGTGCCTTAGTCATTAAGTATATTAATTGTGAGTGCATTAGAATTCATTGTTCTATCAGTGATTTTATTGAAAAAATAAGACCATTAATTGGAATCAATACCTTAGGAAAGGGAACAATACCCATTGCCTTTAGAATATGCCAACGAACACAGCTCATTGGTATACTCATGTGCAATGAATACCATGAATAGTGTCCAAGATAAGAGGAACAATACCTATTGCTTCTAAAATATACTGACGGACACAACCCATCAGTATTTTCATTAGTGTGAGATAGTGTCTGATGCCAGATTGTATCTTTATTTCCTATTTGTTCATCCTCCAAATACTTACATTGATAGTTACACGCACAACACAATAATATCAATCCACATCAGAATAATAAAATAAATATTTTTTTATAATTCAATAATAAATTAGCATCATTATTATTATATTAAAGGAAATTTCATCCATAAATATTGTATTATAGTTGCACGCAATACACTAATGTTTTGCAAATTAATCAGAATTGTTATCATCTTCTTCAATTGACTTGTTATTATCTCCATTTACAATCTTCTATATTGATTTCATTGGAGCTAGAAACAACATTCAATACATATAATATAAAAATATGTAAAAAAAAATAACATTTTAAAATTATGTTCAAATAAAAAAGTCTAGATTTTATTATTTGAAGTGGAGAATTCTTTGATAAAATTAGAATTAGAATATGAATGTTGACAAATCATGATACAATCCAAATAAGTTCATATTCAAATTTTGGCTTAAAATTTATCATCATCCAGTTTTATGTTATTAAGGATAACTCTAAATTCAACCGCTAGATTAAGTTAAAACTTTACTAGAAAATTCTAAAGGTATATATCTGTTATGGGATAAAAGTTTAGAGGAATTAGAGTTCTAGAAGGACTTGCGATATAGGTTAGAATAGGCTGTACAAATTTGTTATTTACTTTCTTTTGACTTGTAAACTTTCTATTTAGCAAGGATCCTTTTTCTACAAGAATGTGACAACTTCTTTTAAAAATATCTTAACTTTACAAGGATCTTTAATGGGTTGTAACATGGTTTTAAAGTATGACAATAATTCATTAATATTTTAAAATCCTTATTATAAGGATTCTTTATTTATCATAACTACATAAGAAAAGAAGGACTGATGGTATTTAATGTCATATTGGTTTCTAATATCATTGAGCATATAAAGACTTAGGACTTATGGACTTTACCTTTATTTTTATTAGCTATAGCCCAAGGCTTGTTTGAGCTTAATTAATTCTCTATTTTTAGTTAGGACCTAAGTCTTATTTGGATCAAGTTATATGCTATTTAATTTAGGATCAATTCGGCCCACAAGGATATATCTATTAGGATTAATTTTTCAGAATTATTTAAACACATGTATCCTAAATTTTGATAACATTGATTAATATTACTTTTGAATTTTTAAATTTTAATATGTGAGAGTGATTCTTGCATTCTTCAGTTCTTGAACAAACTGAATTTGACTTATTAAAAATTATCTAACTTCATGGCGTCATTCTACTTCATTCCAAAATATTGATGTCTTTGAGCAAGTTTTTATTGTGTCATACTCCTATTAGATCTATTTTGACTTTTTGGGATTAGATCAATCTTAACCATGAGTTGCGTGACCATGTCATCACGAGATTTGTATTAAATCAAGTGTTGTGGTTGCTAGATTTATTATGGAAGGTTGAATTGTTTTGAGATTGGAGGGGAAGGCGATGGTTGTTTGTTGTAGAAAAAAATACACAAGGAAGAAGTAAAAATGAGGGAAGAGAAAAGGAGGGTTGAGTATCAGGTCTTAAATTAAATATTACCGATGGATTGACTAACAAAATTATTTTGTTGGCATTTCAATTAGTAGAAATTTCATGTCATCGTACAATTTGCTTTCTTGAATTTCACTATAATACCCTTTGTAATGTCATTGGTATATACTGAATAAAGTTTTTTAAAAGCATATTCATGGATAAATTTTATCATTCGACTAATTTTGTCAGTAAATTCATGTGTAAAACTTGCATATCATTGAACTGTTTAGTTTTTTTTAAAAAACAATTTCACTATAATTTTTTTGATATATATCATGAAAATATTTTTATTAGTGTTTACTAATAGATTTAGCAATGCAAAAATATGTAAGGAAATATCATCGTAATATACTGACAGAAAATATTCTTTCTTTTTTTAATAATATTTTTAGTTGATATTTCTGCTTCAGCAAATATATTAATCCTATTAATGAGCATAATATACTTCAGAGCTTATAAACTCTAAATAATTTAGGATAAAAAATTATTTCTAACTTTTGCATAGTACTAAAACAAACAAACAAATAAAAAAAGCCATTTTTATCTCGTTGATGGAAAGGAAAGGTCATAAAATCAGTTATGAAGACGAGATGCCGGGAGGGACTTATAACAAGCCTTCAACGTTACACGTGGTATCAAGCTGCAAGTCCACATCCACCAAAAATACAGAAGCTACAAGTCAACGGCCGGCTGAAGTAAGCATGTAGGTGTGCAAATTAGGATTGTTATTGGCTGTCTGTGAGAGGACAGGAAAGCAGGGAAAGGAAGGTAGCCAAGACGAACCTTCTTTAAATTGTTAGGGTTTGGACAACTGTTATACACTAACGTTGACTTCTCTGATGCTGGGATCAGGATCCCTTTTTTTAACGCCATTTGTTGACAGTCAGGAACAAAAAAGAGGATCACAAGGATGCAATTAGTGTTGCGTACCGCTCGCAACCCAACAAAAGAGGAATGACATCCCAATAGTGGTTGGACATCCTTTTTTTCATTATAATAAAACTTTATTAGTGCTTATTTATCTTTGCCGACCATAGTTTTTAAATTTAACGAAAAGTCTCGATTATAAATAAATGAAACCTTATCCGTGCTCGTCATCTCTCTTTTGTGCATGTCACGTGACTTATTCTAGTAGAGTAGTTTAGCTTGAAAATCTTGTCAAAGTGATTGATTAAAAACTTTACAATTATTAAAAATAAAATGATTCAATTAGGAGATCACAAACATATTGGAAAATTACGGAGCCATAAACTTATAAGAAAAAGAAAAAGAAAAATGATCACCATGAAATAGTATTGTTGGTGGTTAAATTAAGTTTAAATTAGAATATGAAAGGTCAAAAATAACATAATATAAAACTTGTTTGTAAAGACTGCAATCTTCGTTTTTTTTTTCTTGCAATATATGTATAAAAAGTTATGGATGTTAATTTTTTAATATCACTAAAATCACTTCATTTTAATTTTTATAACTCAAGTTCTGCATAAAACATCTATTAGAGGTCAAATTTGCTTATTTTTAACACGAATTGGAATATGGTCTGAATTGTATCTCTAATTTACTTCTTTTGGAATCTTAAATAAAAAAATATCTTCAAAACATAAAATAAAGATTCTTAAGGTATTGTATATATAAAACATGAGCAAAATACTATGTAAAACTATCAAATTATTTGGTTGCATCAAATATCTTTACACTTAACTCTTGCTCGTTCCTGAGAAATAAGACATAAAATGAAACTTATAAAAGTTTAAAGTGTAAATAAATTGATAAAATACTATAATTAATCTCTTAATCTCCCATCAATGTCCAATAGTACATGCATTATAAACAAGAATACAATCAAGAAGGATAAAAACATAAATTTTCATGAATTTATTTATATGTGAACTTCAAAACTCAATTAATCATTAACATTTAAATAAAATCTATACCATGTCAAGTGATAGGTCCTCTCATTGATATACATTCCAACACTCATTTGTTTAGGGCTTATATATTTAAATCTCTCTAATTCAATTAAAGAATATGTTCTACTATAAGTTTGCTAAACAATATCATCTTTATTACTTAAATATTACAAGCAATAAATGAATTAAAATGTTTTACTTTTTTATTGTAATGGGGCTAAGGTTAAGGTGAGGTAAAATAAAGAAGAAAAAAGGTTAAAACCAAAAAAAGCAGAGCATTCTATAAAAATTGATTTTGAAATAAGATATCTCATCAAAGCACACAAACTCACCATCTTTAAGCACCAATAATTAACTTTTTTTGATTTCAAGCTCCATCAACATAAAACTTTTAGAACATAATGGAACAATTATTTTTTTTTTCAAATGGTTTACCACTAGCAACCTTGCCCAATTTATTTTTTTTTATCAAGTATCACTTTTTTCATATAATTTTCAGCCATAATCTCATGAAAAATCAACAATTATATGTTCTATTAATCCTTGGATGGGAGAAAAGAAAAACATATAAAAAGTTAAGGCCTACAACATAGGTATAGCAAAGAAAAGATAAACAATTTCAAAAAGGCTCACTAAAGATAATATGTTTTAAGTTGACTTTTTAGCTCAAATGGTTAAAATTTCAAGTGTCTTTATCATCTTTATATACACATGTAATGTGAATATACGCTCAACAAGATATGAAACACATTCTAGATATATATATCATTGAAAGAATACACAAACAAAGAACATAATGTTGAAAGTTAAAAAACTTACATTGGTATAATACTATTAAATTAATATGATATATTTTAAAAGTCAATCCCTAAATTAATTAAATTTAAAACTTGCATGCACACTCATTCGATTTATATTTTTATTTATCTCAACTAACTCTCATACATAATACTCATATTCTAATAAATCAAATAAGAGTTAAATAGATAAAACTTAATACTTAATGTTGGAAAACATAAATATTTTTTTATGGGTTCTTCTAATTCAAAACACACATAAAAAAAAAACAAAATCTCCCCCTTTAAACACAACATTTTCCTCAATGTTGAAATAAAATAAAATGAATAGAAAAGAATGAAAAACATAAAGTAAAATGCAAAAAATAAAAGATAAGAAAAAAAAGAAAGCAAATCTAATTTTTTTTGTTAGGTTGCCTCCTAGTAAGCTCTTTTATTTTATGTCATTAGCTTGACAGATCATATGCTCATGCCTAATAAATTTGTTCAACTAACTCCACGAAAGCGATTGGTTTTGTTGTCTAACCTTATAAAAGGTTTTCAACCAATGATCATTGAACTTGAGTATTTTGTTTATTTCTAAACTTGTAATCTTAACTACACAATAAGAAAAATGGCATGACAAAAAAATTAATGTCTTCTTCCAAGTGCAGGAGTGTTAAAGTAATAAATAATTTGGCAAGACCGGGGTCGAACCACATGGAGGTTAATTGTATAAATTATAGATGACAATAATAAAAACAACAACGACAACAACAACAATACTAGTAGTAGTAACAATAATAGTAATAATATCAATAATAATAATAACAACAACAATAAAAAAAAGAAGAAGAAGAAGAAAAATTGATGAGAACTTTGAGATGGAAAATTAAAGTAAGGATTAAAGAACAATAACAAACAATGTCAAGGTTAGAGGATCCACTAATGGTATGTCAAACAAGTATAGTATAAACTCTTATTATTCAATTGGAAACCACACACAAAGGAGGTTCCAATCATATTATAGATTGTTAACATGATTATATTAGTCATCTTATTCAATTAATGATAATACTTGTAAATTTATCATGCATTCATGATTATAACTTATGTTAACAACAAGTCAAGTTCCTTTCATAGCTCAAGTGTCGGTTATACCATACAGTATGGGCTATGAAAGTGCCAAGCATTTGTTGTACCAAGTGTTATACAACATAAATCAAGATTAGTCATTTAACAAGCAAAGTATTAAAAAGTGAACAAGATAACAAATATAAAACATGTTAGTATCAAACATTAAAGTCTATATTAAGTTTATACCATACTTATTCTTACACCATTAGTGTAACCTTTTCACTTTGACATAATGAACTTAGCTAGACATAATGAAAGAAAAGAAAATAGATAAATAAAATAAGAACATAAATAAGATAAGAGTTAACAAAGCAAATGAAAGGAAATAAAAGGCATAAACTTGATATTAATGAAAGCAAAGCATAAGCAATACAAAAAAGTACAAGAGAGAAAACAAGAGCATGATCTTGATCTGGAAACCAAGATACTTAAATGCATGGCAAATACTCTTTTTATAGGCTAAAATTGGAAACTATTGATTTGATGACTAATTAATGAGTAGGTGGCTGCCAACTTTTAACTTGGTGACAATCCTTATTTTTTCTCATCTGCCCAAAACATCATTGATAATATCATAATTAAAGCCACTTGAAAACATGAAAGTTGTAGAAAATTATCTCAAATTTCTTGTGTAAAACATTCAACTCATTTCAACTTTTAGAACTTTAGATATGGCCAAAATACTGAACAGTGATTGGGTTGGAGGACAGATTTGGGCTTCTTTGTTATTACAACAATTTGGACTTGAAAATGGCCCTTTTGGATCTTGGGCTCCATATAAAAGTTGTAGGCTTATGTCTTTCCTTTTCATCCATATAAAGTAGACTTAAATTTGGGATTTATAGCTCCAGATATGACCCAATTACCTAATAGTGTTCTGGTTTGGATTGCACCAACATCTCTTTTCTAAGTTTGACCATCTCTTTATCCTTTCAATTTTAGTTCTTAAATTCATCAATCAATCCTTTGATTTATCTGATAGGTCTACATTTAAAATGAACATTTACCATAAATTAAAGGTATCTTATATTATTAGATATATTATTATAAAACATGCTTTAGTTAAGGAATTATTGATACTTTAAGTGCAAAATGATGATATAAAACCTTGATACAAATACACTTTTAAGTATCAATTAAAAAAATATTAGAAACAACAAAAAATTCAACCCAATGAGAACATAACATTGTAGGAAAAATTTCAAAACATAGATGATAATGAAGGACTTTATCTCCAAGATGAATTTTCTTTCCTGTAATTATTTTGTCCTGAAGACTCTTGGTCTTTTCTTTGTAAATCCTTGCATTTTCATAGACATCATTTCGTATCTCTTCCAATTCTTGCAATTGTAACTTCTTTCTAACCTAACAACATCATAGTTAAAGTTGTATTACTTAATGACCTAAAAAGTTTTATGTTCAAGTTTCACTAGTAAATGACATGCTTTCTCATAAATCATTCTATAAAGGGACATTCCTATAGGTGCTTTATAAGTAGTCCAATAAAACAAAAATGGATTACCAATTCATAGACTCTAATCTTGCATGTTGGGTTGCATTGTCTTCTTTAAAATGGACTTGATTTCTCGATTTGAAATTTCATCTTGGCTATTCATTTGAGGATGGTATGCTGTGGAAGTTTGATGAGTCATATGGTACTTGCATAGTAATGCTTTCATTTATTGATTGTAAAAATAAGTGTCATAATCACTAATGATAAATTTTAGGATTCCAAACCTGTCAAATATATGAGTCATGATAAAATCTAAAACAATTTTAGCTTTATTAATTTATGTGGCTTTCACTTCAATCTATTTGGACATATAATTAACAACAAGAAGGATATAAATATTACCAAAAGAAAAAGAAAATGGACATATAAAATCAATACTTCAAACATAGAAAAATTCACTTATAAGAATGTTAGCTAAAGGCATTTAAATCTTATAAGTGATGTTGCCTGCTCTTTAGAATTTTTCACATGATATGCATCCTTAAAAATAAAAGGTCAATAAAGATCACTTTCAAGCACTTTGTGGGCTATTCTTTTCACTTCAAAATGCCCATCATAAGAATGAGAATGAAATTCATCTCATGGTACATATTTTCTAACTACTTGATCCATATAAAATTTCCATAAATGAGTGTTCCAAAAATAATATTTAGCATTGGCTCGTAACTTGTCTTTTTAGGATCCAGACAAACCTAAAAGTAATTCTTTAGTGACTAGTTCACCAAATTAGCATACCATAATCTTATAGAGGAATGTAACACATACATTTGCTCGTTAAGGAATGTTTCTTTTACTATTTTCGTTTATATATCCTTGGTCCATAGTAGGCTTAATTGCTCAACTACATGATTTTTGGCACCTTTTTTTATCTTTGATATTAAGATGAAATTCTTGTAAAAGTGTTTAGTACTTAAAAATGCATTTTTATCAAGGTTTTGTATTATCATTTTGCACTTAAAATATCAATAACTCCTTAACTAGAGCATGCTTTATAATATCATGTTTAATACTATAAGAGATTAGTAATAAGCTGGTTGGGAGGTGTGATTAGTATTTGAAAGTGTATTTTTATCAAGGCTTTATATCATTATATTGCATTTAAAGTATCATTAAATCCCTAATGTAAGCATGTTTTATAATAACAAGTCTAATAACACAAAATATCTTTAATTTTATCATAAATGCTTATTTTAAATGTAGACATAACTCATAATTTAAAAGATTGATTGACGTGTTTAACTATTGAAAGTGAAAAGAAAAAGAAAAAGATAAGCTAAGAGAAGAGATGTTGGTTCAATTCAAACTAGAACATCATTTGATTGTTGGATCATAACTGGAGCTGTAGAACATTGATTTAGTCTGGTTTATATGGATGGAAAGCTAAGATTCCAAATTTAAAAAGGTCATTTTCAAGTTTAAATTATAGCAACAAAAAAAGAGTCAAAATCTATCTTGTAGCTTAAATACTATTTAGTGCTTAGTCTATATCTCTAATTCTAGAAGTCTAAATGAATTCATTCTTGTTTTGTTAGAAATATAAAAAAAATTCTAAGAACTTTCATGAAGATTATCTATTCAAATTCTAACATTATAATTGTCACCAAGTCAAAAGGTGATCACTCACTTAATAATTAATAATCAAATTAACAATTCTGAATTTTAGCCTATAAAAGAGACTTTTTTCATATATTTAGACATCTCGGTTTTCATATCAAAATCATATTCTTGCTTTCTTTCTTTGTATTTTTATAATGTTTAAATTTTACTTTTATTAATATTATTTATTATGCTTTTAATTATAACTATGTTCTTATTTAGTTTATTTATATTTCTCTTCTTCATAATATTTATCTCAATTTGTTATGTCAAGGTGAAAAGGTTTCACTAATAGTGTTAGAATAAGTATAATATAAACTCAATATAAACTTTAATATTTATGTTGCACGTTACCTAGCGTGGCGTCTTTGGCGATATTTCTTTTGTGTTGCTTAATTTAGGAGTCGTCATCTAGTATTTGACGGAGAGTTATTAGAAAACCTGCATGTACTGGTCTTTGTCAAAGATTCACAGGTAAGAGACGGATTGTGGCTAAAAAAGATATTAGCACCCTTAGTGTACCCTACCTAAGATAAGTTGCTTTGCGATTTGATTTGATTTGAAATTTTGAAATATTATCCAAATTTTAAGGCTTTAATAAATTAGTTATTAAATATCAGAGTATATATAGAAACATGTTTTTACATTTTCATGAAAAATATAATATGATTGTATTTATCCTTCAGATACTGGACCATATATAAATTAAAACATAAAATTTATTTTTTTATCTTTTTAATTTTATAATTCAATAACATATATAAAAGAAATGCAAACATACATGCATCCTTTTCTATTATTATTGTTGTTATTGTTATTATTATTATTATTATTATTTTCACCTATATTTACATGTTACAAATCACAAAAATTCAAAGTAGATCAATTAACACATTACACAAATCAAAAATTACAAAATAGCTCCTAAAAATTTAAGAAAGATGCTGGGAAGTCTTCTGAACCATTGGAATAGTGGCGGCGCATCTTTTTCACGTGTTGTCGCCACTAGCAATGGTTTTTATTTTGTTTTCTCCTTCTCAAATCTGGTCCTGGTCTTCTTTCTTCCCCTTGGTTTTCTATTCTTTCCTTCTTCAGGTGGCAAACATGGCGGTTGAGGCAGGAATGCAGGAGGTCAGATTACGGGTGCAGTCGTGTGTGGGGGAGGAGCTACTGCAAAGCTGGCTTTGCTGTGGGAGGCTAAAGACAAGCAAATCCGTGGTGTGCATAAGGGAAATCTTAGCCAGGTGTCTGTGGTGTCAGCTAGGTGAGGGAGACTAATAGGTTGACCAAGAGAAAAGAGGGACAATGCTAAGAAGAAGGAAAGATGGGGATAACTATTGTGTTTTTTAATAGAGGGCAAGGGGGCCATTGTTGGCTTTTAGTTTGAGGAGAGCCGAGAGAGGGAGACCATAGATTTATGGAGGTTGATGTACAAGGGAGTGGCAAATCAAGAGAGTGAGGGCGATGGAGGTGGGAATTTTGAGTTAGCCGGGTTGTTATTGTTTTAGTAAGGGAAAGTGGCCACTGAAAAGAGAACAAGCCAAAATCGTGAAGAGAAAACAGGGGAGGGGGACGATCATTGTTTCTTTTTGTTCAGTGTGAAAGTTAATTGTATAAATTATAAACAACAATTATAAACAAGAACAATTATAAACAACAACAATAGTAGCAATAACAACAACAATAATAATAGTAGCAATAATAATACTAATAATACTATTAGTAGTAGTAATAACAATAACAATAACAATAACAATAATAAAGAAGAAGATGAAGAAAAATTGATGAGAACTTTGAGATGGAAAATTAAAGTAAGGATTAAACAACGATAACAAACAATGTCAAGGTTAGACGATCTACTAATGGTATGTCAAACAAGTATAGTATAAACTCTTGTTATTCAATTGAAAACCACACACAAAGGAGGTTCCAATCATATTATAGATTGTTAACATGATTACATTAGTCATCTTATTCAATTAATACTAATACTTGTAAATTTCATCAAGCATTCATGATTATAACTTATGTTAATAACAAATCAAGTTCCTTTCATAGCTCAGGTGTAGTTTATACCATATAGTATGAGTTATGAAAGTGCCAAGTATTTGTTGTACCAAGAGTTATACAACATAAATCAAGATTAATCATTTAACAAGCAAAGTATTAAAGAGTGAACAAGATAACAAATAAAAAACATGTTAGTATCAAACATTAAAGTTCATATTCAGTTTATACTATATTTATTCCTACACCATTAGTGTAACCTTTTCACTTTGACATAATGAATGAAAGAAAAATAGATAAATAAAATAAGAACATAAATAAGATAAGAGTTAATAAAGCAAATGAAAGGAAATAAAAGGCATAAACTTGATATTAATGAAAGCAAAGCATAATACACAAAATACAAGAGAGAAAGCAAGAGTATGATTTTGATCTGGACACCAAAATGCCTAAATGCATGGCAAATACCTCCTTTTATAGGCCAAAATTGAAACTATTGATTTGATGACTAATTGATGAGTAGGTGGTCAACGCTTGACTTGATAACAACCCCTATTTTCTCTTATCTGCCCAAAACATCATTGATAACATCCAAATTAGAGCCACTTGAAATATGAAAGTTGTAGAAAATTATCTTCTCTTTCTTATGTAAAAAATTCAGCTCATTTTGACTTTTAGAACTCCAGATATGGTCAAAATACTGAACAGTACTCGGGCTGGAGGACTAATTCAGGCTTTTTTGTTGTTGTAACAATTTGGACTTGAAAATGGCTTTTTTAGATCTTGCGCTCCATATAAAAGTTGTAGGCCTATGTCTTACCTTTTTATCCATATAAAGTAGACCTAACTCTAAGATCTATAGCTCTAGATATGCCCAATTACCAAACAGTGTTCTGGTTTGGATTGCACCGACATCTCTTTTCTAAGTTTAGCCATCTCTTTATCCTTTAAATTTTAGTTCTTAAATTCATCAATCAATCCTTTTTATTTATGTGATGGGCCTGTATTTAAAATGAACATTTACCACAAATTAAATATATATTATATTATTATAAAACATGCTTTAATTAAGGAGTTATTGATACTTCAAGTGCAAAATGATGATATAAAACCTTGATAAAAATATACTTTTAAGTATCAATCACACCCCCCAACTAGCTTATTACTAGTCCCTAGTAATCAAAGTGTTAAAATAGAAAAATACTTTGCAAATTCTACAAAGTAAGGTAGTCATGATTTAACTTCTATTAATCTATTCAGATATGAAAACTCTTATTGAATTTATATACTTGCTCAATACCTTTTAAAAAGATATTCATAAACCTTTTTTTGTGCTCAATGTATCAATACATAATTATAGAGCTTTTCTTAGAAGAAAACAAATAACTTTTTTTGTTTTAATGTTTAAGGTTAACTTTTTTGGATTGAGATTATTATTTTTGTCTTTTTTTTCTTTGTTTTTTTAATATATATACATATAATTTAAAACAACATGCATCTTTAACCCATTTAATGAGCTTTTAGCTAATGACTCCCATACTAGTTGGTCTTAGGATATTAGGTGTTAAGACACCCCTACGAGCTTAGTAACTCGGGTCGCAGATATTGATATATAGATAGTGCAATGTTTGATTCCTTTAATCTTTTCTCCTTAACCCCAGTAACAAGCGTTGGGTCAATAACTTTCAAGTCAGTTGACTTTAGGCTATTAGGTGTTAAAACACCCCTTCAGGTTTAATTGCTTAAGTTAGGGAGGCTACGAAACCAAACTTATCTATATTTTTATTATTATCATTTTTTTAATTATATACTATCCCTTTCCCTTGTTGTTACCTTTAACAAAAGAACATAAGTAATGTAATAATCCAATATGCAACCCATAATCATATGTTAAAGTATATGTGTGTAAATTAAGGTTTAAGGATACATGTTAAATACGTATATGAGCAGAATTAAGTGATAATAATACGAGAGTTTGTAAATCTGAATATTTCAAGAAATATTATGATAGACCTTGTTACAAATGATTACTAAGATGCGTCTCAAGAGTCATAAAAAGTTCTCCTTACTCTGCCATCATAGTAACAACAATTTTGCACATGCTTTATAAAATAGAAACCATAGTTTTTTTTTTAGCTACCAGCTTCTTCCCCCAACTAAAACGAGACATTATCCTCAATGTTTAAAGGTAGAAAGATAGATTATAGAAGATATCACCTGAAATAGCGAACATTGACAAACCTGAAACACACTAAAACAAATATATGAAACAATAAAACACAATAATAAAACCAAAAGACATAAAGATTCACAAATAAAGGCTTAAATCCAATCTAAACTTTTTACAGCTTTTCTTAGTTAACCAATTTATATGACTCATGGAAGGATCAATTACAAGAATGAAAGATTGTAGTTGGTCAATCAATTGTTCAGCAGTAGCAGCAGAGATTATGATTTGTCATGTAGAAGATGTTGGAAATTCCTATTCCACAATATGATCAAGAAAAGACAATAACTTATCATAATAACCATTAACATTTAACAAATCTATGGATTTATGGTGAATTTGCAGTTCGGCCCAAGAGAAAATATGAAAGATCTCTTCCAATGTGCATAGACTACTGACACGATGAAAAGATTGATGTCTTCTTCTAAGTGCAGGAGTGTCGAAGTAATAAATAACCCGACAAGACCGGGGTCGAACCACAGGGAGGTTATTGTACAAATTATAAATAACAACAACAACAACAACAACAATAATAATAATAATAATAATAATAATAATAATAATAAAGAAAGAGAAGAAGATGATGATGATGATGAGAACTTGGAGATAGAATATTAAAGTAAAGATTAAACAATGATAATAACAAATGTCAAGGTTAGAGGTTCCACTAATGGTATGTCAAACAAGTATAGTATAAACTCTTATTGTTCAATTGGAAACCACACATAAAGGAGGTTCCAATCAGATTATAGATTGTTAACATGATTACATTAGTCATCTTATTCAATTAATGCTAATACTTGTAAATTTCGTCAAGCATTCATGATTATAACTTATGTTAACAACAAATCAAGTTCCTTTCATAGCTCAGGTGTCGGTTATACCATACAGTATGGGCTATGAAAGTGCCAAGCATTTGTTGTACCAATTGTTATACAACATAAATCAAGATTAATCATTTAACAAGCAAAGTATTAAAGAGTGAACAAGATAACAAATATAAAACATGTTAGTATTAAACATTAAAGTCCATATTAAGTTTATACCATACTTATTCTTACACCATTAGTGTAACCTTTTCACCTTGACATAATTAACTTAGCTAGACATAATGAAAGAAAGAAAAATAGATAAACAAAATAAGAACATAAAAGTTAACTAAAGAAAGGAAAGGAAATGAAAGGCATAAACTTGATATTAATGAAAACAAAGCATAAAGAATACAAAGAGAGAAAACAAGAGCATGATCTTGATCTGGACACCAAGATGCCTAAATGCATGGCAAATGCCTCCTTTTATAGGCCAAAATTGGGAACTATTGATTTGATGACTAATTGATGAGTAGATGGCCAACCCTTGACTTGGTGACAATCCTTATCTTCTCTTGTCTGTCCAAAACATCATTGATGACGTCAAAATTAGAGCCACTAAAAGAAGAAAGTTCTATGAAATTATCTCAGCTTTCTTGTGTAAAAACTTCAGCTCATTTCGACTTCTAGAACTCCAGATATGGCCAAAATACTGAACAGTGCTCGGGCTGGAGGACAGATTCGGGCTTCTTTGTTGTTGCAATAATTTGGACTTGAAAATGGCCTTTTTAGACTTGGGCTCTATATGAAAGTTGTAGGCCTATGTGTTATCTTTCCATCCATATAAAGTAGACCTAAATCTGAGATCTATAGCTCCAGATATGACCCAATTACCGAACAGTGTTATGGTTTGGATTGTACCGATATCTCTTTTCTAAGTTTGATCATCTCTTTGCCTTTGCAATTGAAGTGCTTAAAGTCATCAATCAATCCTTTCATTTATGTGATAGGCCTGCATTTAAAATTGACATTTACCACAAATAAAGATATCTTATATTATTAGATAGATTATTATAAAACATACTCTAGTTAAGGAGTTATTGATACTTCAAGTGCAAAATGATGATATAAAACCATGATAAAAATGCACTTTTGAGTACTAATCAACTGCCTGGTAAAGCAATAGAGGCATCAACATGGTTATGCATTGCATTCATTTGAGCTGACATTATAGAGACCTGAAGTTCCTCTCCAATTGTTTTTCCAATGATGTCCCCTTGTGCTAAAGCTTCGGGTATGACCCCCAAAACTTGACTACTTCCTAAAAATATAGCTATTGACACACCTCCCGTTAACCCAAGACTGCCTTCCCCATACACTAAATGAATCTTTCTCTCAGCTAGCACTTGACCAAGATGATTTGCTGATTTTAAAAACTCATTTTCTTTCTCAGGACTAAATCCACTGAAAACATAAATATTTCTTATTTGATGACCTGAGGAACTTGTCATTTGTACACACTTCTGTATTTGTTGAATGTGTGGGTTGAGTAAAAATGAAAGGAAGGAAGAGAGGGTTTGCTAGATGAGAAATTAGAAAGGCAATCATACCACCTATGTATAGGCTAGCTAAAGTCTCTCTCTCACACACACTCTTTCTCTCTCTCTCTCTTTATTTATTTATTTAATTTTGAAAACGCATGTGTATGTATAGGTAGTTGTGATTGTGGCTCATATCTTTTCTTGGTTTTACATCCAAGAATGACTTAAACGCCCTCTATGAGTTGGGGATAGGCTTCCCATCTAGTTTTCTTAAAAACTGGCAAACAGGGTCCTTTTACTCAGATTTCTAAGACTAAGTTGATCATGTTCTTTATGAAATAGTGGTCATAAATCATGAATTGCACGATGCACATCTCCACTAGAATGCCTCTCAAAAGTTAATAGAAGATTATCTAAAAACTCCTTACTCAGACCTTCCTTAATGAATTGTATTTTATCTTCACGGTTTATAGATACCATTCATAAAGAAGACATTGTGGATTACAAGTCCATCTAGCACATCGATGATAGACTTTCAGTCGTTTTGCATGACGTTTCTTTGCAAAAGTGCTTTTACCTGTTCTAGGCATGTGTGAAATGAAGGAGTTAGGGGACTCATCTGATAATCGGACCTTTACTTCAATCAACTAGCAAATATCTTTAGAAATTCCATGATTCATTAACAATCTCAATCTTGCACATCTAGCATGTTAAATTTTTGTAATTGCATTTTGAGGCAAAGTGGGAAAATACTTTTTTAATTTTTCAAGATTAGTGTCCATTTTTAAATGAGAATTGGAAGAGAGATTCAAAGAATTGCATAAATATATACACAGATATCAGTTATTATGGGAAACTAAATGAACCGACTTAAATCACGGAATATCGTTATCCGCCATTTGACTGGGATTAGAGAAACTAGCAAAAATCACTAAAAAAGAAACATAAAAACAATGTGAGAAAAAAATAATAATCAACCTTTATCTACAAGATCATTCAAACTAGTCGATTCATTTTCACTAGGAAAATTATCAAAGTAAGCTTTCAAACGATGTCCATTTTGCTTAAAAACATTGTCATTAATTGAATTCTCAATATCATAGGCCTTATAAGGATTACTCTATCTTGATCTTAGCTCTCTAGGAAATGTATAGAGTTGAGAATTATAAAACAAAACTTTTTGATCAGTAATCATTTTTTGACAATTTTCACAAGTTTTGTAGAATGCATGCGTGTCCTTGAACATGGTGGGCCAATAAAATTCATTTTGAAAGATTTTTGCAGCTGTTTTTTTACGAGAAATAACTTCCACATGCTTCAGAATGACAAAGTTTAATGACACTATTTACCTTATTATCGGGAATGAATCTTTAAAATATTTGATCAGGACAATATTTGAATAAGCTAGGGTCATCACAATAAAAGTTCTTCACTTCGTTCAAAAATTTTTCTTTGTCTTGGGTACTCCAATTAGCTGGCAAATCTCCTAAAGCAAGAAAAGTGATATTTTTATCATACCAAGGCATTAAACTAAAAGAAACTAAGGAGTTGTCAGGAAAGTAATCATCAGTTAGTATGTGTTAGATGTTGAATTTGTTGTCACTTTTGACAAAAGATCCGCATTAATATTTTTGATGTGTTTTTCATCTGTGATTTCTTTCTTAGAATAAATCATTTGCAAATCTTCAAATTCCTCCAACTTATTTTTACTTAAAGTAGATACAAGTTGATCATAAACTAATTCATCAATATGATCTACTTATTGTAAATCATTATCATCTCCAAGTTGCTTGCAAATGTTGAAAATATTCATCTTCAATTTCATGTTTCCAAATGTTAACTTCTTCAGTCCATTCCTACAATTAATCAATGCGTTAGAAGTTGCAAGAAACGGACGTCCTAAAATAACAGGAAATGAATTACATGCCTCAACAGGTTGTGTGTCCAAGACAACAAAATTCATAGGATAAATGAATTTATCGACTTGTACTAACACATCTTCAATTATTCCTCTAGGTACTTTTACAGATCTATCAATAAGTAAAAGAGTTATAGAAGTTGGTTTTAACTCACCTAGATTGAGACTCTGAAAAACTGAATATGGAAGTAAATTCACACTAGCACCAAGATCAAGTAAGGCTCTTTCAATTTTATGCTGTCCAATAAAGTAAGAAATTGTAGGATAACTAGGGTCTCTATATTTCAAAGCATTGTTGTTTTGAAGAATAGCACTTACTTGTTCTGTTAGAAATATTTTTTTGTTCACATTCAGTTTCCTCTTCACAGTGCATAAATCTTTCAAAAATTTAGCATAGAAAGGAACCTATTTAATAGTACCTAGCAAAGGTATATTGATTCTTACCTGTTTGAAAGTTTCAAAAATTTTAGAGTTGTGATTGACTTTCTCTTATTTGGTCATGACTTGAGGAAATGGAAGTGCTGACGGAGAATTAGTCATTTCTTTGTAATTTTTAAATTCAACTCCTTCCTTACCCTCAAAGATTGACTCATCATCTTTCTCACAAGGTTCAAGAGAGGGTTTTTTAATAACCTAACCACTGCGAAGAGTAGTGATTGATTTGACTTGATCCATGTGTTGGCTTCCGGAACTACTTGTATTTGCATTGTATTGCCCCTTGAGATTTTGTTGTGGTTGAGATGGAAACTTACCTTTCTCTTGGAAACTGAGAGCAGATGTTAATTTTGCAATAGCATCTTCAAAATCTATCATGTTTTGAGCAAGTTGAGTATTAATTATCTTTTGCTTTTCAATAAAAGCATGCAATGTTCCTCAAGATTTCTTCTAGGAGGTGGAGCATAAGGAGGTGTATATCTATGAGAATTTTAGAAATTATAGTGTACTTGAAACGTGGTTGTGAAGTTTGTACATTGTTATTATCACTCTTCCAACTGAAATTTGGGTGATTTCTCCAACCAAGGTTGTATGTTTGTGAGTATAGGTTGTGGTTGGCGTTTTGGAAACTCCTTAAAACATGAGCTTGTTTATGGAGACATTCCTTAAAAAAAGGCAAGGTTGGATAATTATTGATTGAGTGTTCATTTGTTTCACATATTTTGACACATAATATGTTCAACAGATTTTAATTTACTACTCTTTTTCAATTTTAGTGCCTCGACATTTTTAGCTAAAGATACAAACTTGGCTTGAAGGTTATGATCTTCCCTAAGGTTATACAGACCTCCACTAGATGTATGAGGTTAAGTTTTACTTCGTGCCTCATAAGTACCCGCGGTGTCCTAATTTTGAGCATTTGCAGCTAACAAGTCTAAGTACTCCATTGCTTCATCAGGATCTTTCTCTTCAAAAGTTCCATTGCACATCAATTCAACCATTTGTCTACCTCTAGGTGTTAACCTT
The DNA here is from genome assembly GCA_015708895.1 of Populus ilicifolia. NCBI lineage: Eukaryota > Viridiplantae > Streptophyta > Magnoliopsida > Malpighiales > Salicaceae > Populus > Populus ilicifolia. Next base: position 3,780 of record SRLM01002343.1, on the reverse strand, counting down.
TCATAAAAATATGAAACCAATCTCCATGTTTCAAAATCATGATAAGGGCAAGTACTAAGCAAGTCTTGATACCTATCCTAACATTGGTAAAATGTTTCTCCTGGTTTTTGAGTGAAAATGATGATTTATCTTTTAAAAGAGTTTGTTCTATGAGATGGGAAAAACTTCTTTAAAAACTGTTGTTGCATTTCATCCCAATCACGAATGGATCTTGGTCTCAAATTTTATAGTCATGTTTTAGCTTTATCTTTTAATGAAAAAGAAAAAAGCTTTAATTTGATGGTGTTCATTGACACGATGAAAAGATTGATGTTTTCTCCCTAGTGCAGGAGTGTCGAAGTAATAAATAACTCGGCAAGACCGGGGTTGAATCACAAGGAAGTTATTGTACAAATTATAAATAACAACAATACAACAACAACAACAATAAAACAAAAATAGTAATAATAGCAATAATAATAATAATAATAAGAATAATAAGAATAATAATAATCATAACACTAGTAGTAGTAGTAGTACTAATAATAATAATAATAATAATAAAGAAAGAGAAGAAGAATATGATGATGATGATGAGAACTTGGAGATAAAATATTAATGTAAGGATTAAGCAGTGATAATAGCAAATGTCAAGGTTAGAGGTTCCACTAATGATATGTCAAACAAGTATAGTATAAACTCTTATTATTCAATTGGAAACCACATATAAAGGAGGTTCCAATCAGATTATAGATTGTTAACATGATTAAATTAGTCATCTTATTCAATTAATATTAATACTTGTAAATTTCATCAACCATTCATGATTATAACTTATGTTAACAACAAATCAAGTTCCTTTCATAGCTCAGGTGTCGGTTATACCATACAATATGGGCTATGAAAGTGCCAAGCATTTATTGTACCAATTGTTATACAACATAAATCAACATTAATCATCTAACAAGCAAAGTATTAAAGAGTGAAAAAGATAACAAATATAAAACATGTTAGTATCAAACATTAAAGTCCATATTAAGTTTATACTATATTTATTCCTACACCATTAGTGTAACCTTTTCACCTTGACATAATTAACTTGGCTAGACATAATGGAAGAAAGAAAAATAGATAAACAAAATAAGAACATAAATAAGATAAGAGTTAACAAAGCAAAGGAAAGGAAATGAAAGGCATAAACTTGATATTAATGAAAACAAAGCATAAAGAATACAAAGAGAGAAAACAAGAGCATGATCTTGATCTGGACACCAAGATGCCTAAATGCATGGCAAATGCCTCCTTTTATAGGCCAAAATTGGGAACTATTGATTTGATGACTAATTGATGAGTAGATGGCCAACCCTTGACTTGATGACAATCCTTATCTTCTCTTGTCTACTCAAAACGTCATTGATGACGTCAAAATTAGAGCCACTTGAAAACATGAAAGTTCTATGCAATTGTCTCATCTTTCTTGTGTAAAACATTCAGCTCATTTCGACTTCTAGAACTCTAGATATGGCTAAAATACTAAACAGTGCTCGGGTTGGAGGACAGATTCGAGCTTGTTTGTTGTTGCAATAATTTGGACTTGAAAATGGCCTTTTTAGATCTTGGGCTCCATATGAAAGTTGTAGGCCTGTGTCTTACCTTTCCATCCATATAACGTATACCTAAATCTGAGATCTATAGCTCCAGATATGACCCAATTACCGAACAGTGTTATGGTTTGGATTGTACCGATATCTCTTTTCTAAGTTTGATCATCTCTTTACCTTTGCAATTGAAGTTCTTAAAGTTATCAATCAATCCTTTCATTTATATGATAGACCTATATTTAAAATGGAAATTTACCATAAATTAAAGGTATCTTATATTATTAGATAGATTATTATAAAACGTACTTTAATTAAGGAGTTATTGATACTTCAAGTGCAAAATGATGATATAAAACCATGATAAAAATACACTTATGATTGTGGCTCATATCTTCCCTTGGTTTTACGTCCAAGAACGGCTTAAACACCCTCTATAAGTCGGGGATAGGCTTCCCATCCAGTTTTCTTAAAAACTGGCAAACAGGGTCTTTTTCAGTTAGATTCCTAAGACTAAGTCGATCATGTTCTTTATGAAATATTGGCCATAAATCATGAATTACATGATGCACATCTCCACTAGGATGCGTCTCAAGAGCCAATAGAAGGTTATCTGAAGACTCCTTACTCAGGCCATCCTTAATGAATTGTATTTTATCTTCACGGTTTATAGATACCATTTCTAAAGAACGACATTATGTACTACAAGTCCATCTAGCACATCGATGACAAACTTTCAATCATTTTGCACGTTGTTTCTTTACAAAAGTGCTTTTACCTGTTCCAGGCATGTGTGAAATGAAGGAGTTAGATGACTCACTTGATAATCGAACTTTTGCTTTAATCAACCAGCGAATATCTTCAGGAATTCCATGATTCATTAACAATCTCAATCTTACACATCTAGCACGGTAAAGTTTTGTAATCGCATTCTGATGCAGAGCGGGAAAAAACTTTTTCAATTTTGCAAGAGTAGTGTCCATTTTCAAATGAGAATTGGAAAAGATATTCAAAAAAATTGCACAAATGTATATACAGATATCAGTTATTATGGGAAACTAAAAGAATCGACTTAAGTCACGGAGTACCGTTATCCGCCATTTGACCGGGGTGAGAGAAACTAGCAAAAATCACTAAAAAAAAACA